>LPNX010301009.1:2798-117849 GCA_001517045.1 Pseudotsuga menziesii | reverse complement strand
ATAGACTCTAATAACCTCAATAGGCCTAAATGCCAAGCCGACCACCCCAACTTTGAAGGTATGGAGTGAAAAACTCAGAAATTATCAATCGTTTGTTCAACGACCAATAATAACCAAGGGAAAAAACACCCTGGGCTGATCAGATTGACAAATAAAGTCTAAGAGACCGAGTATTTTATAGACACTATCATGCTAGAACATTTATTACAATTCCCCCATGGGGTATGAACATGTAATATGATACAACAAGCACTTCCCAGAAATACTTCCAAAGGTCTTTTGAAGTCCGAACAAGTTAACCCTGTCCAGTTCACCAGGCTCACTTGATAAAAAACCACTAAGTACAACTTAGGTGGTAACAGTATTACAGTGAGGTTTTTCTTGAGAATATGAGGGATTAGGTGTTAGCACAATATTACCTCCACCCAGGTCCACACAACAACATACCCACAAAAACCATACCTATGGGAACTGTAGGAACCAGGTTTCTGCATCATGAAAGGGAAACAAAGAAACATGACAGTGAATATAAATTTGACAAGCTCATATCTTTGATAGGTCATTCACTTCAATAGAGATCATAAAAATCATTTGAAACCTATACTCAAGGACACGACATCATGTATATCATTCATTTACTAATTTATTTATTAATCATACGTACTTTTCATTGGATGCATCAGTAAGCATAGTAACATAACACACATGCTTCATGACACATTTGACACCAGAATTTTAACGTGGAAACCCACAATGATAAAAACCACAAAAGCATTCATTTTTAAGGAGTCACAACAAACGAAGGCTTTATGTTTTTTCGCATAGCCTACATACCTCTCTTCATCAACAGATTACAAAAAATATGTGCACACATCTTGCAGATCATATCTCATCCTTGTAAATCTCTTCAACTTACGCTTCGAGAGGTACAAAAAAAGTACATTAGGATCTTCGCTACAGAGCACCAAAAGTATGCAAAATTCTCTCAAAACTATCTAAAACCCAAAAATCCCATCACATTACATATTTATAGGCTCTTCATATCCTTTTTCCCCGATCCCACTACCCAATCCTAAAAATGTAAGTGACCAAACATTCCTAACCACTTAACCAATTCTGTAATTAGACTTCATCAAGCAGCCCAAATTCCAGAAATCTCGGCCACTTCTTTGGAGTTGTTAGCTTCATTGCACCACTTCGCTGCAACTTCATTCACACCAACACCATTTCTCCAAAACCAATACCTGAAAATTCCCAAAATTTCCTATGGCTAACAGGCCCCCAACACTCACATGTGGCTCATCCCGAGCCACTTTAGGTGTCGGATATTGATTTTTTTTAACCTTTGACATAAGCTCCTCATAAAAAAAAATTCATCACCTCAACACATCGTTGGACATCCTGCTTTTTATTTATGACTTCATTGGTGATGTTTGCAATGATATGACCTTCACTTTGCGTTGTAGTCCCTATGAATATCTTCTGTATTTCTACATGTTCCTTTCCAACCACTTTAGAAACATATTTATGTTATTTTAGGAGTTCTTTAACTCAATTAGACATTTGTTGTTGTTGAACCCATAGGTGGTTAATTTATGCTTGCAACTCTTTTTTCTTTATAACCTTTCTCATCTTTTCCACTTACGACAGAGTCTTCAACAAAATCCCTAGGTTTTCCATATTGTCTTGAGTTGATCCAAGTTTTTTGGTGATATCCTACAACTATGCATCATCTAAAAATGCACCCCAAGTATGAGAAATATCCTCATACATCTTCACAGAGTAAACTTAATATTCCTTGATAGCTTGGATGCCCCCCTAAACCTCTATCTATCGTTGTTCGACCACTTTAGGTGTTTTACGAGGAACTAGATTGGCCTCCAATTCCTCAACTATCTAACAGAATCCAACGATAACTTCCCAAATTCATAGTAACTTGGCCTCAAGGGCCATTTCCTTAATAAGTGTTGCTTGAAGCACTCCCCTACAGGAATCTTTGATAACTTCTTACGAATTCTACTTGTCCTGGCTCAACTAATCTTTTTTGGTTTCATTTATGAAGAATCTTTCTCCAAATCAGCGACACAACTTCTAAAATTTGTCATCATTTCATATATTGACTGCTCTTAGACTTTGGTTTCCTTTGTGATATTTTTTGAATGTTTTGCAACATGAATAAAAATAGGATTGACAAGTTAATATCAATGAATATGAGGTTATGCGCTTGCTTGTTCAATCCTGTATTCCCAAAGTTTAAATATTTTGGTAATAAATGTACTACTAATCCCGGCAAAGAGGTTGATGCTAACTCTCTTCGTTATTCGTTTTGACCGGCTTCTAGTTTCCTCAGTTCCTCCTAGTGGTCGGCTCCCCTCTGAGTTGTTGAGATCCATAGTTCTTTAAGTGCTTGACAGAGTGTAGTGATAAAGTCAATTACACAACCAAAAATATCAACATTCATTCTTTCTGCCATTTTCCTATTCTCTTCTACAACATATGTCATCCTGTCGAATATCATGTTGACAACATCATCAATTAATATGGTCATTGTGGTGTCCCTTATAGCCTCCTTCTTCTTCCCCTTTTGTTTTTATGTCGCAACCTTTAAATTCACCCCCAATCCTAGATCTATCGGTGCGACACTTGACTCTTAATCATGGACATTTTTCAAACTAGGTGGGTTATCGTCTCCCTCATCATGTGGTGGAGTACTCTAAGTCTGGTGGCCACTCACGTGTGGCTCAGACATACCCTCCTATCATTTTTCTGTCTGGGACATTTCAACGGAAATTTGCTCATTCTTGAAAGGAACTTTCCACTCCACTAACCATTCCTGAATAATGGCATTGACCTCTTCTTTTTTCATTTCATACGCAGTCATCAACCATTTCCTATGTGGGTCTCACCTCGCCTAAATATAGATATGGTGGCTCCCCGTTGTGATTCTGATGTTGTTCATGTGTCATGCTACTATTTAGGACTCTAGATGTGGAATTTTAACCACTTTATGCCGCATGCATATAAATCTCAATGTTATTATCTTCTTGCCTCCTCTTATTCTCAATAAACCATAAGTTAGCATACCTTTCCCCCGAACAAATTCATGGTTGTTGCATACCTTGATAAGTGGGTGGATCTTCCCACACAACAAAAGAAAGTAGTATAATTAGTCACGAGTATGCAAAAGGGGTAATTTTCTCTTAGTCATTGACACAGTTGTTGATGAAGTCATTGAGAAGAGATGTTTCCCAATTCATTTCAACGCCTACTGCACACTAATTTGTTGTTGTTATGGTTGACACAATTAGTTGATTTTGTCATATCTTCCTTAATACCTTAATTGCTAATACCTTCATTATAAATCAAACAACTTGAACACTTATGGATGCAATGCCAATTACTCTCTTGTTCTTTGACATATTTTATTTTTCTTTCTTTCAAGTATCCATATCTTTATCTTTCTCTTTGACAACAAAGGACTGGGAAGGGTCCACCCCGGCCCTGGGTAACCTTGTCATACTTCCAGTTGAGTTGGAATAAACTGATATTTTTCTATCAATCCATAAGCAAACACCATGAAATCACAAAAATAACTACTTGAAACATGCATTATCCTCTATGGTGCATCCAAAATGGGGAAGATGCACCAGCAACAAAATACCTGCATTTTGTAGACCCCAATCCCATTCCATAGGCACCATATGGATTGGTACACCTTCTGCCAAGCATACAGTCATCATGTAATTCTCTGTATTGAACTCTAGGTACTTCGAAAAATCATGATCGACATAATATAACTTATGCACATTTTCAAGTATAACCCCCTATACATGTACACCTTTCGGGATGGGGGGTGTCACCAATAGATACTTAGCATTATTAGTGATTAGAATAGAGGGTGAATACATATTACATGGGAGAATGTACCTTGGTAGCAAGGTCATAGACCCCGAACTAGAGGCCTTTGTATCATGTGTCCCCTTCGTGCATTCCTTTGAATTCTCCTAACAATTTTTAGTTCTCTTCTTCCTCAATGGATTTTCTAGAATCTAAGATGAAAGTACTTATGGCTCTTATCCCATAGAATACCCCTGGACTTCACTGGTGCTGGAAATATTGACCCACATTCTTGCAATTCATTGTGCTAAATAAACTTTAAGTGACTGTAGGAAATTTACTTACGCAACACTCTTCAATGTCTCAACATAATGAGTTTCGAATTGGTAAGAAGCATGCCTTTTTAATTGATTTTCACATGCATCACAACTATCCAATCAAATTTTCAATGAATATGACTAGATCCTTGAAATGATTATGAGGGTGGTGGTCATTTTGTTCATGCACATGAGTCTTTTCGGGATTTTATGACAAGATCCCACTCACACCATCTCTACTTCCACCTGAAAAACATTCATTAATGTCCATTAATAACAACTTCAATGGGATGCCAACTATGATGGGGACCAACCTCGATAGAATACTAACTTCGACAGCTCTATGATTTACCTTGACACAAGTATGTGGAATATCACCTTAAATTATTATGACAAAACAAGAACTCAACAAGCAGTTACCTTGCCTTAGACACCACAAAAAATTCGACATATGTACAAGACTTTGACACAAGAAAAAGGTGGGGTTTCCAAAAACTCATTTTTACTTTTATTTTTTATTTATTTTTACTTAATACAAATTTACGATTCAATGGTGGAATGTATGACTATAACTATACAATTTTGTCCATGTCCCATTAACCAACCCTTTCAGAATCTCACCATTTAACTTCTATAATTGAACTGCACCTGCTTTAGTGACATAGTTGATAACATATGGACCTAACCAATGCATTTGAAGCTTACCATGATGTTTAAAAAACGTGTTGTCGTAGAGGAAAACTAATTCCCCTCTCTAGAAATATTTATTTTTTATATGTCAATTATGCCAAGATTTCTCTCATTCTTTTTGAACTTTTCATTGGAATCCTGCGATGAATCTATCTTCATCAAGATGGAGTAACCACGACATCATTTATTTGATTGTGACAATATCAGACATACAGGTGAAGGAAAGAATCATTAAATTGGGTACAATATATTCCATGGGCATAACAAATTATTTCCCATATACTAACCTTAATGGTGTTTGACCCATTAATTTCTTACATGTCATTTTATAGGCCCATAACAATGTAAGAACCTTCAAATCCCAGTCGTCCCAGTTCAAGTTACAAACCTTGGTCAAAGCATGCTCTAGAAGCTTGTTGACGTCTTCAACAATCCCATTTTCTTGTGGATGATAGGGGGTACTCTTACTATGATAAATTTTAA
The DNA here is from genome assembly GCA_001517045.1 of Pseudotsuga menziesii. NCBI lineage: Eukaryota > Viridiplantae > Streptophyta > Pinopsida > Pinales > Pinaceae > Pseudotsuga > Pseudotsuga menziesii. The sequence goes on along the minus strand of LPNX010301009.1, from coordinate 112,522 downwards.
ATTCTTTTGCAAGTTACTCAATTGTTTTATTGAGAAAGCAAGTACCCTGGTCTATTTGTTGGAATAATCAAAACCCATCCCAAGACTTAGGATAAAATAATTAATCTCTTTTGATTAATTTCTAGGTCTTACACTAGATAGTTTGCACCCAAACCCATTTTTGAGGTCAAAATTACCAAAACTTCCTCATGGAGTGAGTTAGAAAGATCCTGTATAAGATTCTGCCAACCCATAGACTACCCAGAATGGAAACTGCGCATTACTCCTTTTTTCAGTCTTTCCATCTTTTCTGTTGTTTTAAGGCAAAAGATAAAGCTAGTTTTAAGGTAGACTGCCTTATTTTTTGCACCAAATCAACTCCCTTATTTTCCTCATATAAAATCATGATAAATTCAACTTTCCATCACTTATGAGTTGTACATGCTCATTCAGCAAATTCGTGAGCATCTTTACTGATTTGGAAAGTGCTTTATGCACCTATGAGGGATTTTGAATAGTTTAGTAAGCCTGATTTTGTACTAATTCGAAAAGCCTCCTAAATATTTCAAATAATTGGAGTATCTATTGTATGAGAATCCTACATATATTTAATGATGGATGGTTTAAATTAATATCATCAACGGTTTGTGGATTATCACATACCCAGTCTCCTTCTTAAGTGTTTCTTGCATATTTTCAAGCAATTTTGTGAGTTCAATTGTTCTAAGATTGGGATAAATTTACACATGGTATCAGCGCCACATTAGCTCGATTGTTATCCTCTTCAATTTTCTTCTGCAGGGTCGACATCACTCACTGGGAGCATAGACTTTCTGGTCAAAAGGGAGCAGCTGAAGAATGGATCAATCTCAACAAATCATCTTGACTCCATTCAACTACTTCAAATGGAAGGAAAGGATGGAAATTTTGATTAGGAGAAAAGGCCTCTTCAGAGTGATGATGGCAACTGAATTTGAGGCTAATGTAGTAGCAGAGAAGATCAAATGGAATAATAGGAGAGATGAGGTGTATGGTCTCTTATGTCTCAGAATTTTTGAAACACCTTCTTTTTCATCTTCATGGTCTTACATCACCGAATGAAATATGGGAGAAAATTTAAGCTTTGTTTGGGAAGATAGATAAGATGAGAGGTTATCATCTGGAGAATGAGCTGATAGCACTGAGTCCAACTAGCTTCGAAACCTTGCAAGTCTACTTCTCAAAATTCAAGTCACTTGTTTTGCAACTAAAACAGTGTGCCATTGACAAGGAATATGAACAACTAATATTATCCATCCTTTCGAAGCTTGGTACTCATTATTTAGTATTTTTTTCGACCTTCCATGCCTCCAAGTTGACAACTCAAAATTGGAAGATGCCTTCACTAGCAGATTTCATGGAATCCTCGAGTCAGGAGCAAGAAAAATTGGTCTTGACGGGCACCATCAAACCTTCCAAATATCAATATTTGGTTTCTAGAGATTCCAAGATAAATTCTAAAGAAAATAAGAAGGATAATAAGCATCCAGATAAAAAATGATACAATTCCAAGTCTCAAGAGGAATCCTCAAACTCCAAGAAGAATAAATTTTAGAAGAAGAAAGGTAAAGCAGAAGGAAGAAAGTGTGCATACTTTGGTAAGGGATTTCATCTTGAGAGCTCTTGTATGAAGAAGTAGATATATATGCTGACTCAAATCCTAGAGAAGAAAAACATCTCCCTCCCTGGTGCCACAAGAAAGAAGGAAGGATGATTCAGTTTCGAAGACCAAGAGAATGTACATGCCCTGGTTGTAGGCACTGTAAGATCTCCTTCGTTTATCATTGTTTCTGGAGCTTCTAGGCACGTGGTCTCAACGAAAAAATCCTTCTCATCTCTTTATGATTCGAAGGGTTCTAAGATTTTTCTGGGAGATAAATCAGAAACTGAAAGTAAGGGTAAAAGTAGCATTGATTTTGACCAGGGTTCCTTGACTAACTTCTTTCTGGCACAGATTACTTGAATAAAGGAGTCCCATTATCTAGGGATACCATTCAAGGTGGTCATTACAATCTCTGCATTCTCCACTTCTTCATATACTGCTTCCATCTATTCCTTGATCTGAGAGACCCTTGTAAAGTAAGACTAGATGGTCTTTGCATTCTATATCTTTACATTCTTCAGTTGGTTTCTCAGAGTCATCTTCCAGTTTATGTTCTTCCCTTCAAACAGTTTTGTTAGGGAATCAAACATAGTTTTAGGTGTATTTAGGGAGGACACATGTGGTATGAGGTGATCCTTGATTGAATCAGCAATAATCCTCTTTGTCATAACCAAATTCTTCTTATGTAAGTCCTTAGCCTCATCTTCCTCTAGAACTAGAACCTCCTCATTGATGTAGGAGTCCAACTCATTTTCTTTCAGGACTAGAGAGATCCTATACTTCCAGGCTCGGAAGTTATCAGCTCCCTCAAGATTTTCATCAAGCTTGGTATGATGAGACATCTTAACTGAGAAACTTAAATGGAAATACAAAATATTTAGATCTTACCAGGTCAATATGTCGGATCTGGATTTGGAGCTGAATTTCTGTAGTGTTGGTTCAGGAGCAGATTAGGTTTTGACTTTCCCGGAGTTATGTCCAACCAAATGCTTTGATCTTGATCTCTAAACTTTGAATTTGAGGAGGAGATCAATCTAGGCCTGGGCTCACTAAGAAATTCCACTTCTGTGGAAAGCCCTAATTTCCGGCAGTAGTGTCGGCTCCAAAACTGAAAAAGCTCAGAATCAGATTCTGTTTCAATAGAAAGATGCACCCTAGGGAGGAGAGTTATTCCAGCCTTATTTTTCTAAAAATATGTGGAGAGAGATCCATAAAGTAGGAAGCCCTAGTTCCCACTGCCGCACAGTGTCTTCTTCTCAGGTTAGCTCTGATACCATGTTAGATTTTTAACATTAAGCTAGCATTATATTAGGATCTTTAACTGAGAGAATAACAAGCACAACAATCAAACACAAGAGACAATGAACATAGTGTTTTTCCTTGGGGAAACCATAAATGGAGAAAACCCAGCAAATTCCTCAGAGATAGAATCAGCACCAAAATTAAAACCCCAAAACAGTAAGATGATCTCCCGACAACAGTAGCCTCTTTCTTCCTAGCCCCAGTAGCTTCTTCTTCCTCATCTATGCACTACAACTGAGTGTGAGTGAGTGTGTGATAAATAGAGAGACTCACTCTCTATTTATACTAATTCCCGACTTAACAATAACCTACTAGGGCCGAATTCTCTAGGAGAGTCTAATAACCCTAGTGCCCCAGAACTATGGGGACTTTAACCCTTGATCACTAGGTCAGTTACCCACAATGACTTGACATGACTTGTTTACATTATAGAACCTCCCGATAGGAACATCGAGGCATGAGATGACTCAAGTACATTACATACACATCTCGAAATAAACATAAGGGTACAATACATAAGATATATGGATGAATACATTCCAAAGTTACAAATAAATTAACAAACAATACCCTCCAATAAGGGGGGGGTGGAAAGTTTAGAGGCCAAGCACAAGGAGGAGGATTTGGTCGTGGAAGAGGCCAAATTATATGTTATAATTGTGGGAAACTAGGATATTTTGCTAGGGACTGTGCGAGTTTTATGAAGACATGTTCATATTGTAAGACTGTTGACCACACTATTGAGGAGTGTCATTAATTGATTTCCAAATGTCATGCTAGGAACTTGGGAAATCCAAATCCACCGCAGAATCCCAATTCGAACCCCAATCAGAATATTTAGAAAATTTATGTTGAACCAAGGGAACCACATATATCCATCGTGACAAGAGGAGGTGCTATGAATGGAGCATAACAATAAGCACAGTATGGAGAACTACAGGTGCGACCAACAAAAAAAAGGAAAGCACCATTCGATGTCCAAAAGGAAAAGGAAGTATTCTTGGACACGCAACAAGAATTCATCGACACAAATCAAGAGTTGACTTCAGGAAAACCAATTTTGGGAATGCCTAAGAAGTTTGATCAACTACTTTGAAAGCAACCGACAGGAAATATTAGTAAGCTTAAATATTTTTTTCAAACTTGCTTATCGCCAATACAATATAAAGATACTATCGAAGAATCGGCATTTCTAATAGAATAACCCTAAGAATATTTGCGACCAGACATAAGGGTTAATCATGCGGGAAAAATATTAAAGATCGGTCGCAAGTTAAGAATGACTAACCAGATAGGAGACTACGATATGGACTATATCATTGTGGACTTGGGATCCGATGTCAACATATTGAATAGACAAACATGGGAGAGCATGGAAAAACCTAGACTTGTATGGTCTCATATCCAACTCAGAATAGAAAATCATTCGAAGGTTCTACCTATCGGTCGATTGACTCAAGTGCATGTTGAAATAGAAGGCCTAAAAATGTATGCTAACTTTGAAGTGATCGACATTGTCGATGAAAACATTTGTATCATGCACTTTTGGGAATTGACTGGGTGATTGATAACCAAACCTTATAAATTTTAAGAAAAGAATCTTAACATTTGAATATTCAAAGCTAAGGGCGGTTACACCAATTGATTTATTGTAAGGGAAAAGATATGTCGAAAAAGTGAATTTTGAAGGATAAGGAGATAATCTGGAGCATATTTATAATATCACGTCTGCAAGATATGATTATGTGAATCCAACGGCTAATGGAAATCTTATTTGGAATAGTGTTAGTTCTTGTACATCAGATTCTAGAGAAGCTTTGGAAAACTAGGAGAACTGATTGCATGAAGCATTGATGAGAATATGCACAAGAATTACACAGTCTACGTGACGTGTAGGTAGTGAGGAATGTGAGCTACCCATATGTGACGATTTACCTAACCTGACATCTTTTCTAACAGAATTTGAAGACAAAGTTATGGAAAATCAACGATTATCTACTCTGGATTTTGCACTAAAATCTACACCTACCAGATGGTGGGTCGCACATAAAAAATATATCCCATAATGGACTCAATGCCAGAAATTAATGGAGATATGATTTGGAGAGAAGATCAGTGATACCGGTCAGAAGCACATCCGATTAACTAATCCTGTTGAGAAAATTGTATACTGTCGTGCAATATGGGAGGCATGTGTGCGACATGAATGAGTTCATTATTTTGTGCATACATTAGATATGATACCAAGGCAATGGTACATGTCAATTGAGCCATGACGAGGGACTCTTGAATGGGATGAAAAATATGATATATTTACACACACATTCAAGTTTTTTGGTGATCATCCTTTGATTGATGTTGCATTGCAAGTAATCAAGATGAATATATTTGAATATATACCTATGTCGATGTCAAACTTTAATCAGATAAATGTAGCCATCCAGCACTGGATGAAGTGCTATAATGTGACGAGAGGACCCTTGAGACACAAGCATTCAAGAAATATGAAGGTACTCACACAATGGAGGGATTTAGTATTTCAAGTAACCAATTCCTAAATCCATTAAAAACCAAGAAAGTAAACATTGGATCTCCAGAGGATCCAAAGTTTGCCAATATCAGAGATTATTCGGATGAAGAAACTGTCGAGAAGATCACATACTTACTGCATGAGTTTTAGAATCTGTTCCCTACAAAATTCTTAGAGTTGAAAGAAATGAATATACTATTAAATACCAATACAAAATCTGTAAAGCAGTGACCATACCGACTGAATCTGTGGTATAAAGAAAAGGTCAAGATATAATTAGATCAAATGCTAGATGCATGTATCATAGAACTAGTTGAAGAATCATGATGCATCAAACTGATAGTAGTGCAAGATAAGAAGACTACTGGTGAAGTGCATATTTGTGTCGACCTAAGGAAATTGAATGATGCTTGTTTATATGACCCATTTCCAACTCCATTTATATATGAGGTATTAGAAAGTGTTGGGGGTCAAGAAGTTTATTCTTTTACTGATGGGTTCTCTGGATACCATAAGATCATAATCACAACAGAATATCAACACAAGACAACCTTTGCAATGGAGTGGCGATGTTTTCATTACACATTCATGCCCTTTGGACACAAGAATGCTCCTCCTATCTTTTCCAGGATAGTAGTGGCTGTGTTTAATCATTTTACTCATAATTTTATTGAGGTCTACTTCGATGAATGGATGGTGTTTGAGATCATAAAGGATCACATTGAGAGCCTCAGAATGATGCTGGAATGGTGTCGACAAAATCAAATATCGTTGAATTTAAAGAAATGTATCTTTTGTGCCCTGTTTGGAATTGTGTTTGTCCATCTAGTTTGTCGTGATGCAATCCTGGTCGACCCTACTAAAATTACGATCATCATCGACCTACCACCCCCTGTGATAGTGAAGCAGCTGAGAATGACATTGGGACATACCATATACTATAGAAAATTTATCAAAGGATATGAAGAGATAACTGCTCCAATGGAAAAAATATTAAAAAAAGATATTAAGTTTGAATGGACGGAAAAACACCAAGAAAGTATGGATCTCCTGAAAAAATATGGTTACAACACCCATACTAGTTTTTCTAGATTGGAAGAAGGAATTTCATGTACATGTTGATGCGTCGTATGTCGCACTCAGCATTGTACTTGTGTAGCTTGGAAAAGGATGCATTGATAATCCTATTGCCTTTGATAGCAACAAATTGTCAATAAGAGAGAAGAATTACACTACAACTAAAAGATAAGGCTTAGCTATGGTGCATGCGTTACATAAATTTTGACATTATTTGTTAGGTGGAAATTTCAAAATGTACACAGATCACTGTAATACCTGGTCAATAAGCCAATGTTGGGGGGGAGATTTTCTAGTGGCTTCTCCTTTATTAGGAATTTGATTTTGAAGTCATTGTTAAGTTAGGCCGACTGAACTCAAGACCAGACCATCTGTCGATAATTAAAATTGGATAAGAACCTGTGAACCTTGATGATATTCTTCCTGGTGCACAACTATTTGCAATCACGATATTTGATGACCAATACAAAGATATTATAAAATTCTTGAGTACAAGATATGCTCCTGAAGTATTTACTATTGTGTAAAAGAAAAAATTAGTTGTGTGAGATGCAGACTTCTAGTTGATCTCCAAACAGTTATATAAAATGGAACCAGATGAGATTCTTCGTCATTGTGTCTTAGAACACGGGAAACCAATGATACTAAATGAAGTGCATGTTGGTGTCATAGGATTCCATTATGCTGAAAAAGATACAATGAGAAAGATATTGGAAGAATGATTGTGGTGGCCCACCATGCATTTGGATGCTCGAGAATACTCTCGCAATTGTGATGTTTGTCAAAGAACCTCAAATCCTGCATGATGAGATGAAATGCCGCTAGTACCTCAGATAAATTTATAGGTATTTGACAAATGGGTTGTTGAATTTTTGAACCTATTAGTCCACCTAGAAAGTGAACAAGCGCAAGATACATTATTATTGCAATGGATTACTTGACCAGATGGGATGAAGCAGCACCAATAAAGGATTGTATTTCTGCTACTACTGCTAATTTTTCGTTCAACAATATTGTCACTAGATTCAAATGCCCAAAATTTTTTATAAGTGACCAAGGTACGCATTTTGTCAACCAGTTAATCAAATAATTAACTGAAGAATTCCATATCCAGCATAGGAAGACAATGCCATATCATCCTCAAGCGAATGGTGTTCTCAAATAATTCAACAAGATCTTAGAGAACGCATTGACAAATATTTGCAATGTTCAAGGAGATGACTGGGACCGTAAAATTTCTACGGTACAATGGGCATATCGCACAACCTGTAAGAACTTGACAGGCTGAATCCCATTTTTATTGGTGTATGGACAAGAGGTTATTATGCCAATCGATTATAATGTACCCATCCTAAGGATTGTTGTGATTACAGCGATGAAACATGTTTGTGTTGTCAAAAGAATACTATCGCAGCTAGCGCAGTTGGAGGAAGAATTTTTTATTGCAGGTTATCATTGAAATGTTGAGATGGAATGAAAAAAAAAGTATGGCATGACCAACACATCAAGAATAAGGAATTTTAGGTTGGAGTACTTATCCTTTTATTTATAGAAAATTTTTAAAGCAGTCGGGAAAACTGAAAACACACTAGCTAGGACCATTTATTTTAACTCATGTCATTGATGGAGGATCAGTACAATTGTGAAAGTTAGATGCAACACTTTTTATAGGAATGGTGAATGGAAGTCAGCTAAATCCTTCCCATGATAGTTGCAACTTGGTTTACTGAGAATTAATAAAAAAATCTTATGAGTAATTTCTTAGTAATGTTTGGTCGCATACTAACAATATGTCACAAGAAGAGAATAAGCACCACAGGTTGTCTATCTATCACAGATGAAAATGCATAGAGAACACCCTCATTATATTGCAAGGAAAGAATGCATCGAAGGATAACAAGATGTCAAAGGAAGAGCAGAGCTGTCATAGGATACACTTGAGTCGCAGAAATGATAGTTGTTCATAATTAATTTAAAAACGCAAGAAATTTTGGTGCCGTGATTTTTTGTCACTTCCATCATTATTGCACAATAACTACCACTGATGTGACATGGCGGTGAAGATTTACATGGTAGTATCCTTGAAATGATTCGAATGATTGGCCCATGTGATAGAAATGACAATCACCTTTCCATTGATTTCCTGCTCATGTGAAGGACTAACTGATTGAATGGATAGATGCTATCATCTTCACTCCCAAGTCTCATTTAATTCAGCTACATCTGAGTGAGAGTGTTCCATTGTTTTCTGCAAACTGCAAGAGACAAAGTGGTTTTTTTCTATAGAGTATGGTTATTTCCATTTTTAGTACAGAACATTTGCAAAATCCATTATCAAGATTCCATCTCCCACGACCATTATGGAATACAATGCATGATTTGTTCAGCTGAAAGTCATGTTTACAAAAGAAGCTGAAAAAATACCATTCATCCCTAAAGTGAGGTTATGACCAGACCCACCAGACACATCGAAGTGGAAACAAACTAGTATCCGTAATAAAGTAACACCATTTCTAGAAGATGAAGAAGCAGTGGTTGAAATTAGGATCCCATACAATATTCCATCCAAACCACTTGATGCATTGAGGAGAAGAACTACCAAAATGCAAAGTATCCATTGGTAAAATCAATCGTTGAAAAAAGCATGCAGACAATGATGAATAATGACGAGATCTTGGGACATTTCCTTCAACTTTACAAGAATATCAAGATATATTTGGTGATGTTGGTGAACATTTATCTCATTGGTCTTAACATTCCAAAGAAGTAACCTTTCAATCTAGAAAATACAATCAACAACTGAGGCTGTGAAGAAAATAGAAGAGGCAAAGGAACTTTGTGCCAAGGAGGTTGAGAAAGTTTCTCAGACATGGGAATCTTTGATTGATGATGAGGAGTTAGAGAAAGCCGCAGAGAAGTTGTGCACTACGGAGACAACGGTGAACCGAATGAAGAAGCTTCCATTAGTAGAGAAAATGACCAAGGCTACTGAGATGAAGACACTACAATAGCAAGTAGCAACACTGTGAACACAACAGAAGAAGAGGACTGACAGACTTGAAAAATTATAGGTATAGGTAGAAAGAGTTATAGGTCACTATTCAACCTATACACCAAAAATTACGACAAACAGTAGAGTCACCAGGAATTACAACGTTGGAACACATCAGTTCTGCACTTGTGGAAAATTTGAGGAAGAAGAAAGAAGTATAGGAGGAGACTAGATAGATAGTAAAAATATTTCAGGATTCTTAAGGAAAGGTCACAATAAAGGAAGTTTCAGACTAGTTTTTCTCGGGACTAACCATAGGTGAGTGTTGGGGACCTGTTGGCACTAGGAAAAGATAGGAAGAATTCAGATTTTGTGTAGGAATATGAAGATTCTAGTTGCATGACAGAGGAAGACGCGATGGAAGAGGAAATGTGACAGAATAGCATTTAGTGATGAAAGAGTAGCTGCGACAGAATAGAAACTAGTGACGAAGAATAGCTACGATGGAAGAGCATCCAATGACGAAATAGGAAGCTGTGACGGAAGAGCATACATGGCTCAAGGAACTGGGACAGAATAATAATCAAGAGGTTGAAAGGGAAAGTTCAATTGATTGTGGGTACGGAGTCAATTAGAATAATGCATGCTTTGGTAATAAATCATATTTGTATTTTCGAGCTGATAGTTCCTACTGACAAATTGTAACTGAATGTAGGAAAATAGGAATAACATCCTGTCAGCTAACGGATTAGAGTCTGATGATTATGACATGTAAGAGCTTATAAAAGGGAGAAACCAAGTTGTGTCTAGGTTGATATTCCTCTAGATCTTGTCCTAGTTGTTGAATATGTATATTGGTTTATTCTTAGAGTTGTAAAGTTGTAGAGAAAGGAGTCGATCCAGGATGTGTGCAGATCGACGGTAGAGTGAAGGAGAGGAAAACTTAAGATATCCAAGACTAGGGATCAAGAGAGGAGAGGAGTCTGTATAATTTGTAAAGAGTACCTAGAATAGGGTCTGCAAGCTGAGTGTGCATACAAAAGGTGTTAATATATTTCTCATGCCAGATAAAGAGTGCCTTTGTGGTTTTTCCCATATCGGTTTCCGCGTTAAATGTTGTCTCTACGTGTATGTGATGAGCGTGATTATGTTGAATGTATACATATTGTGAATAATTATATTTGAATGTTACATCCCTTATGTTTATGGGTAATATCATGTATGTATGTATCACAATGTGCATTGAATGAATATGTGATATAGCCATCAAGTTGAATGCTGCAAGATGTGTCGACTGGTAAATATCTTGTTAAATTGAATGAATAAACGAGTAAGAAGTATAAATTCTTACTTTGGTCGAGCATTGTGATAAGATACAATGACAGTTGAAATCCCCACCTAATTGCAGAAACCTGGTTCTAGAAGTTCCCCATAAAGATATCTCGGGTGAGATTGCATCTGCGTCACATATGTTGACGCCTTAGCTCTTCTACGATATATGTGTAACACCCCGGTTTTGACCCCATGGTATTAAGATTTTACATGATGTATGTATTGTATTGGAATCATGGAAAGGAGCTAAAGGCCAAGGCCCTGCTATTGATTGATGTTTAGTGGATAGGTGATTAAGGTTGATACCTATGATTTTGGTGCTAATTCAAGCACAAAGAATTTTGATTATCATGTAAATGCACAATTTAATAAAATACCACAACTAGATATGGAACTGAAACGTGAAAAGAGATGGGGGAATCATTTCACAGATGAATAGGGAGGAAGTTAAACTAGTAGATGCTAGGTGAGTGATTCCAAGTTCAATCCTCACAAAACCTAGTTTAATCAGCGTAAAAACCTTCACTGATTTGTCGTCCATGTCACCCAGGCGGACGTGAGATAGATTAAATCCTTTTGGATAGAAATTTCGTGCCCACTAGCTGATGTTAAAGAACTTGCTAGTTGAATCCTCAGAATTTTTTTTGACCATTGGATCTGTGTCTCTGCCAGATCAACGATGGACTTCAAAAGTGATGAGGCGGATTTGATAAAAATTCTACATACATCAAATTTTTTTTTGGCCACACAAGTACAATCAGCAAAATCATTGTGCACCGTCGATATGTTTGATGATTTATCCTAGCCGTAGATATGCTCAAAAGTTGCTCGTTCTTTAACCTCCTGCCCTGGTTCATCCCTATGCTCGTGCATTCAATTTTCTTGCAGGAAATTGGTTGAGGCAGTTATTTCCTTAGGAAGAGAAAGGCATGGTAGTCAATTTCATGACTAAACAAGCCTACGGTCTGCAAAGGATGTGTTCCTACTTCTAAAGCAAGTAAAACCCATAATTTGTGTTCCCAGTTTGTCAACTCGGTCTTGATATGAACGTTGTGGTTATTTGAACCATTCTACCATTCGATCCGATCTATTAGGCATTTTTCAGTCTCCTAAGTTGCTGAGAAGGTTTATGTTCATGGTTGTGCACTGTGGTTCATGGTTCAATCCCTCTACATTGTGGTCCCTTGTGGTGTGGAACCCTATTTTCTCTGTGTTATAGAGATGTATGAAAACATGTTTCTCTGTGTTCCAGTATGAAACCTGTATGTCATGTTTCCCTCTGAATTGTTGTTTTTTTCACTCTGTTTTAGGTCTGAACTATATGCAAGGTTTAGGAGTGGAAGAAAAAAGGAATGGGCTTGATAAAACTAGTGCAGAGAGGAACTTCATGAAAATATAAGAGTGACTAGTTAATCTTCACTGCACTCCCTAAAGAGCACTGGAAGGGAAGGCATATCCCAAGGGACTGTGTAGCAGAGAAGGGGATGCTTCCTTGTGTTGGGGTGCAGGTAATGTGGATTCCATGTCAAATAGATCTTGTGGAGGTGTCCCTAGCTCTTGAGTGATCCACTAGCTTAGCCATTATACCTTTCCACTTCCTTAGTATCCTGATAATACCAACTAGTTGGCTTGGCTGAATATCCTGTGAAACCCAGCAGTGAGATGGCTTGGCTGAGTAGCCTATGAAACCCATATGTTGGCTTGGTTGTGCCTTATGTAATCCTTGGATGGTTCTTATTGTGTAAGTTTGATTGACTATGTTCAGTCTGATAAACCCAACTAGTTTATGGCTTGACTGTGTTCAATTTGATAAACCCAGCAATGTTTGGCTCAATTTCCTGCAGACTGATAAACCCAACATGGTGTTGGCTTGGCTAGAGAGTCTGATAAACCCAACTGAAGGTTGGCTTGACTGTGTGTGTTTTGATCTGGCTATGTGTGATTCTATTGTTCCCTATCTCCTTGTGTAAGTCATGCCCAGCTCGAGGGTGGCAATTGTGTTGAGAGATTGATGAACACAATTGGCCTATGGTTGGGTGGAACGTTGTAGCTACATAGCTAGTTGCAGGACAACTTCATCATCAAGATAAGTATCTTTGTTATTCATGTTTATGCTATGAATTTGCTTATGAATGAACATGATGAATGCTTACAATGTTTAAGTAGAGTTTACTAGTGATGAATGTTCCTGCATTTGCATCTATATTTGCCTTGTATGTTTTTATGCATATTTCCTAAGTTCATGGAGGCTAGAATCCTGTTACAGAGTCAGAATGCATCTGACTTAGTGTTGCCACCCCTTGAAATCCACCTGGGAAAGGAGGAAGGAAGAAATCAAGAAAGAGATGTTGAACAGGGAAGAATGTGGGTTTTCCACACCCCGGGATCCGCTTGCGGAAGGCGGAGGGCGGAAGCAGAAAAGTGCAGAAAATTTCTAATGCAAGGTTAACTTTCTAGTTTCTGAAGTCTGAGGTCGAAAAGTGAAATTCAGAAGTGCAGAAAAAGACTAAGATCAAAAGTTAATTCTTCTGATTCTTGATTCCTGCACTAGAGGGAAGAAAGGCAGAATGCGGAAGGTGAAACCATGGATAAAGGTTTCTGTCGCTTGAATAGTCTTCTGATTCCCAAGTTACGCACTAGAGGGAAGAAAGGTGAAAGACGAAATGTGGCTAAGTAATTCTATCGAAAGGTTATGTTTCTGAATTATGATTTTCAAAGGCGAAAAGCTAAAGGACGGAAGGCAGTAGCCCGTTAAATGATTCCACCGAAAAGATGTTTTTATGACTTTCAATTTTTCAAGTGGAAGGTGAAAGGGAAAAAAGTTAATGTTTTTGTTGTGTTTTGTGTTCCGAATTCTGAGTTCAGTAGGGGGAAGGCAGAAGCAAGAAAGGAGGAATTTGGTTTGGATGACCCCATCGCACGTTATGCTTCTGATTCCCGATTCTACAGCTGAAAGGAAGAAAGGGGAGTGCAGAGGGAGGAGTGTGGAAATGATAGGTTAAGTGTGGAAAAGGTGATTCCAGTCGTAGAAGGGATTTTTCAAGTGCGGAATGATTGTTACAGTGGTTCTAATCCTGAGAATGAATGTTGAAGAGGGTGTTAACGTCCATGACCTATTTTTAGAAAGTATAAAAAAGGTTCTTAAATAAAAAAATTTAATTATCCACATTTTGGGGTATGGGTACATTACAGATTGGTATCAGAGCTACTGGTTGCAGCACTAGGGCCTAAATGGGCCAAGCTGAATAGTTAACAGAGCTAATGGTTGCAACATTATTCTTGAATGGACTAGGTGATAGTAGGTAAATGGGTTTTACTTCTAAAATTATTAGGAAACTATCAAATGATGTTGTTTTTGCATATTCATAGTGCAGATTGAAAAAGTGTGTTTTTGGATCAGCCATGAGAACCTATGATATGTAGGATGCATGGAATCCCTATGAGAAAGAGGAAGATTCCATGGTTGAAAATGTCTGAGTTGGAAATGTTGATACAGAGTCTAATGGGAGAATATTTCAAGATACTCCCCTAGATATAGCAACCACCATGAGAATCCTGATTAAAGTTGAGGAAGAGCAGCATCAGCTGAATGCATCCAATCTGCAAAGTTTGACAGACATCCAAAGGCGAATGAGTTCTGGACATCATGCATTACACCCAGAAGGAAGAAAAATAAGTACCAAAAGAAGAAGGAGAAGGTATTCTAGTGGATCTTCTTACTCTGAAGAATCCGCTAGGGGTTCCAGCTCTTTATCTGACAAGAATAAGAGGAAGAGGAATTACCAGAACCGTTAACATGATGAATTCAAGAAATCAAAACGTCCTACCTTTAATGGTGAGATAAAGGTTGGTCAAGAGGCTTAAGCTTGGCTCCTTGGGATGAATAAATACTTCCAAGTCCAAAACTACCCAGGAAATATGAAGGCAAGGGTTGTCGTCTTCAATTTGAATGGTAGAGCATCCATATGGTGAGAGCACCTTAGGAAGGTGAAGAAAATCAGTGATAGAAAAATTGTGTGGAAACAACTCAAGAAGTATTTCAAGAAGAATTACCTCTCTGACAGGTACTATGATGAAAAGATCAAAGAATTCCATGAGCAGAAATTGGGACAGCAGACCATGGAAGAATATGCAAACAAGTTCTTGGAACTTTTGAGGTATGTCAAATACATCATAGATGCCAAAGTGAAAATTCAGCATTTTCTGAGTAGGCTACCTCAAGCATACAAAGACAGAATTGAGTTTTATGAACCTAGAACTCTGTAAGAAGCAATAAGGAAAGCTAAGTATTGTTATGAGAAAAGAAAAAGAAAACCTGATCTCCATATGGTTTGGAAAGCCAAGAAGAAGGAAAAGTTTGATTAGAGGAAGAAAGGTTTCAAACCTTCTAACTTCAAAAATCAACAAAGGAAGCCATCACAAGATGTGAACCATCCAACTAAAGTGATGGGGGAAAAGCCAATAAATCCAAAAGAAAATAGAGAACTTCTCCAATGATGGAGATGTGGAGGACCCCACATGTGCATAAAATGTCCTTATTAGGAGGGGTATGTAAGGCCATCTTGTAACATTCAAGAAGTTGAAACTATGGGTCAAGTTGCAAGGAATATCCCTAGGATTTATGCAGCACCGGAGTACCGCCAGGAATATCATCAGTCAATTGTGGTTGAAGTTGCAGGTAAGATTGTTGAGCAATCTGTTTATGTTTTAACTGACCCTAGATCTACTCACAGTTATGTAACTCGTAGATTAGTTGAGATTTGTTCTTTTAAGAAGTTAAAGCATAGAAAATCATGGTTAGTTCAGCTAGCCACTAGGACTGAGAGAAAGGTTAGTGAAGTGGTAAAGCAATTTCCATTGGTTACAGATGGATTCGTCACTTATTTAGATATGAATGTTCTACCACTTGGTTCCTATGATATTCTCATTGGAATGGATTGGTTTGAAGCACACAGAGTAAAGCTTGATCGTTACAACAATACTTTTGAGTGCATAGATGAAGAAGGAAACTTAAGGGTTGTAAGAGGAATTCCAAAGGTGATCTCTGTTAGGTATATTTCAGCAATGCAGCTGAAGAATTTATGTAGGAAAGGTTGCAGAGTGTATGCAACTCAAGTTGTTGAGGTAGCAAAGAATGAAACTCCTAGGTTGGAGGAATTTCATGTGTTGCAGGAATTCAAGGATGTTTTTTCCTGATGAAATTCCAGGGCTTCCTCCAAAGAGGGACATTAATTTTATAATTGAACTTGTTCCAGGAGAAGCACTAGTGTCCAAGACACCCTATAGGATGAGTACACCAGAATTGATAGAGCTGAAGATGCAATTGCTAGAGTTGTTGGAAAACAAGTACATCAAGTCGAGTGTGTCTCCTTAGGGAGCACCAGTTCTATTTGTGAAAAATAAAGATGGTACACTTAGGTTGTGTATTGACTAGAGATAGCTGAACAAAGTCATAGTGAAGAATAAATACCCTTTTCCTAGGATTGATGACCTCTTTGATCAAATGAGAGGAGCAAAGGTATTTTCCAATATTGACTTGAGGTTTGGTTACCATCAGGTAAGAATAAAGGATGAGGTTTGGTTACCATCGGGTAAGAATAAAGGATGAGTTTGTGGTATTGGCACCATTTGGTCTCACAAATGCACCAGCTACATTTATGTGCCTTATAAATAGTGTCTTCAGCATGTACTTGGACAAGTTTGTTCTTGTTTTCCTTGATGACATTCTTATTTATTCTAAGAATGATGAAGAGCATGAAGAGCATCTCAAATTGGTTTTGAAATTTCTAAGGGAGCATAAGTTGTATGCAAAGCTAAGAAAATGTGACTTCTATAAATATAGAATTCATTATTTGGGGCACATTATCTCAAATGAGGGAATATATGTAGACCCTGAAAAGATTGAGACCATTTTGAATTGGCCAACTCTAAGAAATGTGACAGATGTAAGATATTTTATGGGCATTGCAGGATACTAGAAGAGATTCATTGAAGGATTCTCCAAGGTTGCACATTCCATCACTTTTTTGTAAAAGAAGGGAATAAAATTTGAATCGACACCAAGATGTGAGGAAAGTTTCCAGCAGTTGAAGAATATTCTCACAAGTGCACCAGTTTTGAAAATTGCGAACCCGAAAAAATATTTTGTGGTGTGTACTGACACATGTAATCAAGGACTTGGAGGAGATGTTATTCAAGACAACCACGTGGTATGCTATAAGTCAAGGAAGTTGAAATATCATGCGAAGAACTATGTCATTCATGATTTATAACTTGCAGCCATAGTACATTCTCTTAAGATGTGGAGGCATTACTTAATGGGCATAAAATTTGAGTTAACGACAGACCATTGTGGTCTGAAATATTTGTTTGATCATCCAAATTTAAATGCTAGGAAAGCTAGATGGTTGGAGTTTTTATATGAATTTGATTTTGAGATCAAACACATTAAGGGAAAAGAGAATAAAGTGGTTGATGCACTCAGCAGAAAGGTGCATGAAATGCATGTGGCATCTTAGTATTTTTCAATCAAATTTGAGATAGCAAATTGTTAATCATATTGTTGAAGGTGAAATGTATGTCCAGGTAAAGGAAAAATTGCAGCAGCAGAGTCTTGAGAAGAGGTATGAGGGATATAAATTGGAAGAAGATGGAATTTTTTACTTATAAAAATAGAATTTATATTCCAAGTGTAGCATATTTGAGGAGAATGGTTATGGATGAGATCCATAAAGCTCCATATTATGGTCACCCAGGATACCAGAAGAAAATTTCTACAACCAGAAAGCAGTATTTTTTTCCAGGAATGAAGAAGGACATTGCTGAGTATATTTCAAAGTGCATGAAATGTCAGCAGGTGAAGGTTGAGCATCAACACCCAGCAGGTTTGATGCAACCTTTGTCAGTTTGTTGGGTGAGGAAAAGTACACAAGGGAGAAGCTGGCATGCAAAAAAAGAAGGAAAAGTGCACGCACAACAAGGGAAAAGCATGTCAAGAAGAAAGCAAATGAACCGGCATAGAAAGATAAAACATGTGTGTGGCAAAGAATGGAAGGATAAAGAAGGAAAGGAAGCACAAAACAGAGGAAGCTGTGATAGGTTTGGTGCAAAGAGGGAAAAACACATCCAGATTCGGTGGAAGAGGCACAACAGGATTTGAACCCAAAATCTGATGACAACCAGCATATCATATGGATGTGTCAGATAGTAATGATGAAAAGTACTGAGCCTTTTAAATTATTTTAGTGCCGTCGAATTTTCGACACTAGGGCATAGGATTTCCAACACCAGGGCATAGGATTTCTGAAACTAGGCTATTCCGACACTATGGCGTAGGATTTCCGACACTAGGGATATTTTGACACTATGGTGTAGGATTTTCAACACTAGGGAAAAACAAAAAACAAAAAAACAAACTATCAAATCACAACTGTCCATACACAATATTTCTTCATGAAATAAAGAACCCAATCAATAATTTCACAGTGGAGCCGACACAATATACCTCCACATCCGGAGGTCACGTAGAGGAGGTTTGCCAGAGGTCACATAGAGGAGGTCGTTGAAGGTGCTGCTGGAGGTCAAGTGTGTTTATGCAGAGGAAGGTTTGCAGCGGTCAGGGTTTGTAGAGGCAGATGAGGATTGGCTTTGAAACAATCATTCAATTTGTGACAACCTTGCAATACCTTGTTGTGGAATTAGAGAAAATGGGTAATTTTTTTCATTGTTATTAAAGTTTTAAACCATCCAAGTAATGTGATTTTTAATTGAATGTCTGCATTATATGTTTAGTAACCTATTTCACCAATAATCATTTATACCGCATATATATTAACACCATTATGTAAAAACAATAAGCACAACATAAAAATGCAAAAAGGCAAGACAACCATATACGTCGTTCACCTCCTTCATGAGGCTACGTCCACCAAGTTTTTGTTAGTCCTTTTATTAATTCTTCCATAAAGGGGGTACAATGATGCGGCTTATCTGTTACAATTAGTTTCAGCCTTGAAACAAAGCGAGTGCAATGGAAATTTCATTTCCCAATCCCAACAAGATTAGTTATGAAACAATACCCAGTCCAAAGACAAGAAGGGATGCTCACGGCTCGGCTCTACACAACCAGTTAGCATACAAATGATACTGGTTCTATGTTATCCGAGAATGAGCTCACGGCCAAACACCCTGAGTTAGCATTTGGTATAAATAAACAACTTAAGCTCTATAACAACATGATGCTTGTCCAAGATTCCTTGAAAGAATTTCAAACTTTATAATAAATGTTATAACTCTAAACATTAATACAAAATTCAGCTTTAAAATATAACAGCATCTAGACTAAAATCAGCCTTCAACCAATTACTTCGAGTTTGAGCATGAACTCAACTAAACCCAAAAGAGAGGCATTATTCACAACAAAACTTTATCAAGGTGGAAATGAAACCTGCAAAAAGAATCATGTACTTCTTCAGATCTATAATAAGCCATAGAATATATTAACGCTTTCCTCAAAATCTAGCAGAGGTGTAGTCGAGACTTAGCACAAGCGTTTAGATCTTGAGACTTACCAATACTATGCAATCTTCAGGAATAAGCATTTCAGATAATGGATATGTCGTTTATAATGAAATCTTGGATAACAATGGACAGAGAATAGGATGGAAAGCATCCAGAACAGGGATCTGCCCTCTATAATGAAGTCACAGCTATTGCAACTGGCAGAGAATTCAACTAAATTAAAAGCTTCAGCAATTGGACCACAAAGGGAAATCTGTAAATAGTTCGGTTTGATCTCTAATGATGGTTACACAGAATATTTGATAAGGACGTAGTACATCATAGACATATAATTATAACGAAAATCTTGCAAGGTTTACTCTCTGACATAAACAATTACAGTGTTTAATAAAAAATAACCAGCCATCATTAACCACCGGATTAATTCCTCATGAAATCGTGGGCAAGACAGAGTTTTAACAAGCACAAATTTTAGTCATGGCTAAAACCCCATATCGACTTTTCTCCTAAAAAATCGTGGCATAAAAAGACATTTTTAACAAAGCACAAGTTTGAGTCATGGCTAAAACCCCAGATCAACTTTTCTCCTGAAAATCGTGGCATAAAAAGATAGTTTTAACAAGCACAATATTCAGCCATAATTGAAGACATTGGTTTGATCCAGTAGGTAGAAACACAATTTCAGAGTTTTAAGGAGACTATGGATTCAATCTGTTCCAAGTTCAGATCCAACAACTCTAACTACCATTCATTCATCAAAATTTAAATCAAATCGCATACCATATCATCATGCATGGGTTGAGATCAATGCGGAGACCAGATCATACTTTAAGTCAATTCGCAGAGATGTTTAACCAAACAAATGAGAAAGATTCCAAATCATAGCCTAAAAGCAAAAACGTAGACAAAAGATACAATATCCGACAAAAGGGATCTACAAAAATGATCAAATGCAAAAACCATAGTGATTGCAGAGGATTCCTTTCAGATTAATGGAGAAGAACGCAAATCCAGAACCCATCACCAGATTCAATGCTAACCCATCCCTGAAAATATATATTTCACATCGATCTCTCNCCCCCCCCCCCCCTATTCACCGACTTCGTTCTCTTACTTATATCAGAAAAGAAAATAGACATGCCTTGGTTCCCACCGAAATTGGTTGCAAGGTCCTAAAACCTAGGTAGCTCCATCCTACGCTTGGAAATTGGGGGAAACAAATCCCACACAATCTGTTGTTCTAGTTTTCATGTTAGGGAGGGAGAGACACCTACTCGTCCACTTCCATATGTAATCAATGATACTATTGGTTCTTCCTTACAATGCAGGGGGTGTAACGCAAATCACGGACCAACCCCTTGGGAATTTGTTTGAGTGCTCACATACTTGGGTCGCGGCTGTAAGATTTTTTTGCTGTTGGTTCCATTTTAAAAATAAAAATTGGGAAACCATCAAATATTTATGACAAACCTAAGACAATCCTGGCACATCTATAAAAGTGGAGGATGACTTAGGGTCTTTTGGCTCTTCCCCCTGTACACCATTCCCCAAATAACAGAAGAAGGAAAAAGGTATTTTTTTAATGATATGACTCACTAGTAAAACAAATTTCATTTCCTTCTATAAGTAAAACCAAATTCTCTTGATTCGACTATATATGTATATAGGGTTACTATTATAATTCTTTTAGTATACCAACAATGATTTGGTTTAGGAAACTATTCATAGGGAACCTTTAGTAAAACCTCCATAATTAAGTATAAGATTCCCTCATATAATTTCTATCGCACCTATATATTTAATATAGTGTTTATTTTCATTCTAACATTATTAATGAAGATAAGCTTATGATGAAGCTCATACTAATAATTTGTTGTACTTTAAGTACTAATACTTACTGTTACATTAAGTAAAATGGACCAACCGTAAGCATAGCTTGTTTAAGGTTTATAGGAGAATTTCAATCCCTTCATCTATTCATGCAATGGATGCATTCAATCCAAGCGTCTAAAAGCTATAGGTAAGCACACTATTGTTTTTTAAGTAAAAAAAATGAGAAAACAACTTACACTCTTTTGAGTACCCTAAAGTACCAAGATGACCCCTAGCCATCGCAAGCTAAAACCTCAAGTTTTCGCTAGCATTCAACTTCTCCCCCTAGTGGATCTGTTTCCCTATCATTTGTCTGTATCAAGTTTCACCCTCTAAGTCAAACAATCGAATTCCTAACCTAGGATGTTAGACTCATAATCACATTTTCCTTTTCCCGATCGAGGCAGGAAAATGGGGATGTTACACTGTACTAGTCTACAAGGTTGCCAAATCTTCTCCCCTTTTCTTTTAATGCATGGTTCCTTTTACTAAGCTTTGCATTTTTGGATTGGGGTTGTAAGGGGACATTACATCCTTTCCCCCTTAGATTTAACACCGTTCTCGGTGTTACCTGTGTGGTTTTTTTGTGTGGACGTAGCCTCATGAAGGAGGTGCACCACATATATGGTTGTCTCGCCTTTTTGCATTTTTATGTTGTGCTTATTCTCTTTACATAATGGTGTTAATATAGATGCAATATAAATGATTATTGGTGAAATATATTACTAAATATATTATGCAAACATTCAATTAAAAAGCACATTACTTGGATGGTTTAAAACTTTAATAACAATGAAAAACTTACCCATTTTCTCTAATTCCACAACAAGGTATTGCAGGGTTGTCACATATGGTATCAGAGCCAGCTACAACACTAGACCCTTAGAAATGGGCTAACATGATAATTTTGTTGGAAAGATGAATAAATTACGACGCGGTAGTTCATACGTTATCGAGATCAATTGTCGAATTAAACCAGATAAGTACCGTGCTAATCACTTTATTAAGTTTCTTTGCATGATGAATGTTTTTAATATATTTTTCTAGAATATAAAAGGGAGAAATATAGACACTTCTTAAAGTGAGCTAGACTATTTTTCCAAATTATTTTAAGTGGTAAAAATTAAAGTCTCTATCCTTACACATATGTTTCTTTTATAAAAATAAATTTTCTATAATATTGTTTTTATGACGAGTCATGCTCAAAGTTAGTTAAAGTTGATAAGGGTGCTAAGGGTAGCAACTTGGAAGATCTTATTCATAGTCTTAGGACTCTCTTATGGATGGTCGTGATAGGTGTAAGTTTGAATTATCGTCAGCGTTCTTGCTTATTCTTTCATTTTCTTTTGAGAACAAAGGTTTTCGTTCAAAACGTAATTTGTTTTCCTTGACCCTGTTATAAAGGAAGAATCATCCATCATACACAAAATCAACACCATCTAGACATGAAATGACAGATCTGGTATTTTAACTCCTAATAAAATATCCACAGCCAGAAATTATGACTACTAAGAGATAATTTATCCCAATTGCTAATTCAATATTATTGCTGGTTATTGGTATAAGACTATTTAAGAGGACAATATTGCCAAGATCCTCTTGCATTGTCACCTTAGGCAGTATATTTCATTTTTTTGTAGGGATACAATCTTTACTGAATTGAGCCTATATGAATCTTGAATAAAGAAATGACTGTAGTTGTTCTCATTTGGGCAGTGCTAAACTGAGCGGTAAGCCTCACTTTAATTAGCT
Organism: Pseudotsuga menziesii; assembly: GCA_001517045.1. NCBI lineage: Eukaryota > Viridiplantae > Streptophyta > Pinopsida > Pinales > Pinaceae > Pseudotsuga > Pseudotsuga menziesii. The sequence goes on along the minus strand of LPNX010301009.1, from coordinate 89,524 downwards.
GTATGAAGAGCTGGAAAAAAATCTAAAAAACTTGCTATACTACAATTAACAATATCACACTTAAGTTGGAAATCTTTGTTGAAGACACTGCTATGCATATTTACTGGTGATATTTAAGTAGATGGCACAAAGAATGTTCCAAAGAAAATGTGGCAAGTAATGAGATCATGTTTAGGTTTAGGAATTTGTTTGAAGGGTTTGTCTTCTTGATGAAACTAATGTCTAAAAACAGCATGTTGCATTGAAGTTGTTATGCTCTATTGCCCTTGGTTTAAGCTCAATTCTAGATTGATTTTCCCTCTGCTAAAATCAGGTATTGAATTTCGCAAAGTAATAAAATATTGGAAAGTTTTGCAACAATTTATGTGTATTAAGAATCATAAGGAGCCGTTGTCGGACTTGCCATCTGTTGAAGCAGTTTAGGAGAGCTAAATATGTGATATTAAATAAAACTTCATGCAATCAGGTTTGAAGTTTCACATGACATTTTTATTACAGCTATCATGGTCTTTTATAATGGTAACTTTGCTTTTTTGCCTCAAACATGAGCAAAAATGAGGAGCGACATGTCGAATACATGAGCCATAGGATCAAATGTCAAGTGGTGACATGCAATGGAATTCACTTGTTTCTCTTTCAAGCACTACACAGAAGTATTAAAGGTAATATAGGTGCATAGTTGATTAGACTGATTAATAATGCACCATTCAAAAGTTTTAGGTTCTTAACAAGGCTGGCAACAGTGCCTTGAATTTCCAAGGCAAGTGAAACTTATGCATAGGTACATGCTATCTTACATCACTTTAGGATGCTGCAATGAACACTTTATAGTAGGGCCTGTAATATGTTTTGGGAGTCTAAATGCATTATGTTCATTATGGGCATTGTTCTTGAACAACACTGACTAAGGCATAGCAAAGAGTAATAGGTGCTATTTGAAGTTCAAGGTCTAGCACCCAAACCTCAAAGTAAAATGTGGAGATGTGTGACAGTAGTCCAAAGAAAAGTCACTTCAAATTCTCAGAATTGTAGAATTGTATTGACGTTAGGTAGTGTATTAACATTAATTCTCCTACAAGCAAAGGGATTCAGTTAAATCTCCACCAGTTTCATATTAAGGGAATGCTTTAATGCTTGTTTGTTAAAGACTGTTGTTTGTTGCACTTCTTTAAAGACATTGTTTGATATTAGCTTAGCTTGTCTTTTGCACCACATCTGAATGAAAAATGTACATTGTGTCGAATGGATGATAGGAGTGTTATAAATGCATAAACACTAACGTTTTATTAGACATAAACAAATTGTTGGTCACTAAAGACAATTGTGATGGTTGGGCCTACTTGATAGGTCGAACGAATTATCGGTTCTCAAAGGTAAGTCCATAAAGAAAATCTGAGGGATTGGCTGGACCAGACCCTTGATGCTCCTCCTATATGTGTGCACATCACTAGCGTATGACTTTGAGTCCTAAATGGATATAAATCTGAGGTAGAGTTGTGTCTTTTTACGGACTTCCTATCATCTCAAGTTCATAATAAATAAGGTAATGGTTATTTTAGGATTATGCATAACAGTAAATGAAGAGGGAAGTGAATATTAATCTGGTTCTAAAAAAATACTATCTTGTAAACAGAATGTGATTGCTCATAAGAAGTTCTAATCAATTCGTGATTATATTTCTTTGGCTTACTAAAAGGATGTTAAGTGAACGCAGGACCCGAATGAACAGTTGTGGTGAAGAGATTTAGCCTTAGTTGCAATATCACAATTATTGTAATAATTGGCCTGCAAGTGAATCCTAAGTATTGGTTCATGCACATATAGACTATTGATCTTTTGTACATCCTCACAAAGTATGACAACAATTATTTTAAGTTATGGAATTAGATTTCTTATGAACTTGGCTACACTGCATCCAAAGGTGAGTAATGAAATATGTTGTGCAATTCCTTTGTGGTAAAGAAAGAGTGCACTAGTATAAAGGCTTCTATTTGATGAACAAGAAATGAAGTAAGACATGACTTACGTAACTGAAATGTTAAACAGTTTATTGACATTATTTTAATCAATATTATGATAAATGTCAACCATGGAATGATTGTAGGCATGAAAAAAATGTGGCCATGAGGAGTACTAGGGCCCCATGACAGTGATAAGTCAAAAAGATATGAGAAGAATCTCATGCGCATAAAGTTGTTTTTCCACGAGGAACATGGTGAGGAATAAAGTGGGCAAGAAGTACATTTTCCCTCGGCTAGCTAGGGACCAATACGCATTCTGGGGACGCCTGGATGTAAAACGTTCTGGTTAGGACTCTTTCTACACACATTCACGCCGCGTAAGAGGACTGTCACGAGAGTGGGGACTTTATGGAGAGAATAACCTCTAGGTGTTATGGTGTGCAATAAAATAAGTGCCTCAGCTTGGTGAAGCACCCTGAATAGCACAAGAAGGAGATACGCCTAAAGAAGGGTATCATCCTTGTGTTGGGTAGCTTGCATCAGTACTCGGAGTATTGTTAGCACTTGGAGTGCTTGCTGGGATGTAGGACATCCGAAGATACTAGAAAGACATTTGTAGGAAATAATACTTGGAATAGAGTATATGCACTACAGGTAAACTTGTTCCTATGTGGTAATATGTTATTGGTGAAGAGAACCAATATGCATATTGGCACTACTATGAATTAGGGAACTGAATAGTGTTGTTTTGAGATATACAGTGTTATATTTTGTGATGCTATTATACATGCATATGTGTGATTATAAATGCATGATGAGGACCAAATCCCATTAATCAGAGGGATTAGGAAATACAAAAGCAAGCAATGAGAACTGAAGAAGGAATGGAGACGAGGTTGGAAAAAAAAAACACACACAGGTAACACCGAGGATGGTGTTAACTCTAAGGGGGAAAGGATGTAATGTCCCCTCACAACCCCAATCTGAAAATGAAAATCTTAGTAAAAGGCACCATGAGTTAAAAGAAAAGGGGAGAAGATTTGGTAACCTTGTAGACTAGTATAGTATAACATCCCCGTTTTCCTGCCCCGATCGGGAAAAGGAAAAGGCGATTATGAGTATAACATCCTAGGTTAGGAATTTTATTGTTTGACTTAGAGGGTGAAACTTGATACGACCAAACGATAGGGAAACGGATCCACTAGGGGGAGAGGTTGAATGCTAGTGAAAACTTGAGGTTTTAGCTTGCGATGGCTAGGGGTCATCTTGGTACTTTAGGGTACTGAAAAGAGTGTAAGTTGTTTTCTCATTTTTTTTACTTAAAAAACAATAGTGTGCTTACCTATAGCTTTTAGACCCTTGGATTGAATGCAGTCATTGAATGAAAAGATGAAGGGATTGATATTCTCCTATAAACCTTAAAAAAGCTATGCTTGTGGTTGGTCCATTTTACTTAATGTAACAGTAAGTATTAGTACTTAAAGTACACCAAATTATTAGTATGAGCTTCATCATAATCTTATCTTCATTAATAATGTTAGAATGAAAATAAACACTATATTAAATATATAGGTGCGATAGAAATTATCTGAGGGAATCTTATACTTAATTATGGATGTTTTACTAAAGGTTCCCTATGAATAGTTTCCTAAACCAAATCATCGTTGGTATACTAAAAGAATTATAATCGTCACCCTATATCCATATATAGTCAAATCAAGAGAATTTGGTTTTACTTATAGATGGAAATGAAATTTGTTTTAATAGTGAGTCATATCATTAAAAAAAATATACCTTTTTCCTTCTTCTGTTATTTGGGGAATGGTGTACAGGGCGAAGAGCCAAAAGACCCTACATCATCCTCCACTTTTATAGATGCGCCAGGCTCGTCTTAGGTTTGTCATAAATATTTGATGGTCACCCAAATTTTTTTTTTTTAAACGGAACCAACAGCAAAAAAATATTACAGTCGTGACCCAAGTATGTGAGCACTCAAACAAATGCCCAAGGGGTTGGTCCACGATCTGTGTTAGACCCTATGCACTGTAAGGAAGAACCAATATTATCATTGATTACATATGGAAGTGGATGAGTAGGTGTCGCTCCCTCCCTGACATAAAAACCAAGACAGCAGATTATGTGGGATTTGTTTCCCTCAATTTCCAAGCGTAGGATGGAGTTACCTAGGTTTTAGGACCTTGCAACCAATTCCAATGGGAACCAAGGCATGTCTGTTTTCTTTTTTAATATAATTAAGAGAAGGAAGTCAGTGAATGGGGGGGGAGGAAAAGGAAATCCATTTTGGGGAAATTTTTCTGGGCAAGAGTCCAACGTTGTGTCTTTGGTTATGCTTCTACCTGTGGAGAGATCGATGTGAAATATATATTTTCAGGGATGGGTTAGCATCGAATCTAGTAATGGGTTCTGGATTTGCGTTCTGCTCCATTAATCTGAAGGGAATCCTCTGCAATCACTCTGGTATTTGCGTTTGATCATTTTTGTAGAACCCTTTTGCCAGATATTGTATCTTTTATCTGTGTTTTTTCTTTTAGGCTATGATTTGGAATCTTTCTCATTTGTTTGGTTAAACATTTCTACGAATTGACTTAAATTATGATCTGGTCTCCGCATTGATCTCAACCCATGCATGACAATATGGTATGCGATTTGATTTAAATTTTGATGAATGAATGGTAGTTAGAGTTGTTGGATCTGAACTTGGAATAGATTGAATCCATAGTCTCCTTAAAACTATGAAATTGTGTTTCTACTTACTGTATCAAACCAATGTCTACGATTATGGCTAAATATTGTGCTTTTTAAAACTGTCTTTTTATGCCACGGTTTTCAGGAGAAAAGTCGATCTAGGGTTTTAGCCATGACTCAAACTTGTACTTTGTTAAAACTTTCTTTTTATGCCACGATTTTTCAGGAGAAAATTCGATCTGGGGTTTTAGCCATGACTCAAATTTGTGCTTGTTAAAACTCTGTCTTGCCCACGATTTCATTAGGAATCAATCCGAAGGTTAATGATGGCTGAATATTTTTTATTAAACACTGCAATTGTTTATGTCAGAGAGTAAACCTTACATGAGTTTTGTTATAATTATATGTCTATGATGTACTACGTCCTTGTCAAATATTTTGTGTAACCATCATTAGAGATCAAACCGAACTATTTACATATTTCCCTTTGCGGTCCAATTGCTGAAGCTTTTAATTTAGTTGAATTCTCTATTAGTTGCAATAGTTGTGACTTTATTATAGAGGGCAGATCCATGTTCTGGATGCTTGCCATCCTATTCTCTATCCATTGTTATCCACGATTTCATTATAAACGAGATATCCGTTATCTGAAATGCTTATTCCTAAAGATTGCCTAGTATTGATAAGTCTCAAGATCTAAACACTTATGCTAAGTCCCGACTACACCTCTACTAGATTTTAAGGAAAGCGTTAATATATTCTATGGCTTATTATAGATCTGAAGAAGTACATGATTCTTTTTGCAGGTTTCATTTCCACCCTGATAAAGTTTTGTTGTGAATAATGCCTCTGTTTTGGGTTTAGTTGAGTTCATGCTCAAACTCGAAGTAATTGGTTGAAGACTGAGTTTAGTCTAGATGTTGTTATATTTTAAAGTTGAATTCTGTATTAATGTTTAGAGTTATAACACTTATTATAAAGTTTGAAATTCTTTCAAGGAATATTGGACAAGCAGCATGCTGTTATAGAGGTTAAGTTGTTTGTTTATACCAAATGCTAACTCAGGGCATTTGGTCGTGAGCTCATTCTCGGATAACATAGAACTGGTATCGTTTGTATGCTAACTGGTTGTGTAGAGTCGAGCCGTGAGCATCCCTTCTTGTCTTTGGACCAGGTATCATTTCATAACTAATCTTGTTGGGATTGGGAAATGCAATTTCCGTTGCACTCACTTTGTCTCAAGGCTGAAACGAATTGTAACAGATAAGACGCATCATTGTACCCCATTTATGGAAGAATTAATAAAAGGACTAACAAAACTTGGTGGACGTAGCCTCATGAAGGAGGTGAACCACGTATATGGTTGTATCTCCTTTTTGCATTTTTATGTTGTGCTTATTCTCTTTACATAATGGTGTTAATATAGATGCAGTATAAATGATAATCGGTGAAATAGGTTACTAAACATATTATGCAGACATTCAATTAAAAATCACATTACTTGGATGGTTTAAAACTTTAATAACAATGAAAAAATTACCCATTTTCTCTAATTCCACAACAAGGTATTGCAGGGTTGTCACACAATTCCCTCTACAATGAACTCCCTCATCTAAATTGGTTTGAAACAATCAGTCGGGTCCCTCTACAATCAACCATTTTAGTAGTGGATCTGCTAGATATTTTAGTGGGTTTTTACTTATCAAGGCATTCCTTTCATACCTGTTATGGATGGCTTTGAAGTGGAATTCTCTCAGAATGGCGGACATGGGACCTGCTCTGCAAAAACTGAGAGTTTGATGTATTTGGCATGGTTTAATCACGGGTTCACTATTCCTATTAGCTTCCCACATAACCAAATTGTACATGATATAATAGAAGTAGCTCTCACAATTTTAGTAGCTCTTGCTTGCCTCCGCTTTTGGGATGAGATGGCTAAGTGAGATGAATTTGATCAGGTATTTTGTTGTAATCGTTTCTCTTTTCTCACCAAATCAATGTCTTGTTTTTTATCAGTTTATTGTTCCTTTGTGTATATGGCAAACAAACTTGTGACCCCTTGCTAAGACGTGACTTTCGAAGAATTTATTAGACTGTGTTGAGTGAATTTCGAAGAACTCGACAATTCACTAAATTACTCGTTGTTTGCATATTGTACAGGAGTTTACTTGGAAAATAAATTGGCTGATACACTCACTTGGGGTTTCTAGAATAAGGAACTAGCGTTACAACAACGTGCCTGGTAAGAAACCCACCCTCATTTCCAAACTACCTTTCTAGCTTCCTTTCATTTATACTTTGGTGGAAACATTATTTTTGTCTCCTATGAGATTGAATCGACTTACGATTCCTTTTTTTTACATTAACTCACCAATAAGGGCACATGGCCTCTCCAACCCTTGTTGAATAAACAATTAGGAATTCCAATTTTATTTATAAAATACCTAGCTAAGATGTCGTGGAGGAAATTATCCATATCATATGGGCTTGGAACCCCCATTTTGATTCCAAAAACATTTTTTGCAAGACCAAATCCCACGATTTGGGTATTTTTATCAAAACATAGATTCCCTTGGGGTGTTTTTCTTTCCATGTGTATGGGTCTGATTTCATTTTTGGTAGCTTTTGAAATTTTGAAAGGAACTGAGACAAGGAAGAGTTGTAGGTGGTTATCTACTAATTGTTTGACAAAAGTCCTCAAACAAGTACTTGTCCACTAAGTGTTTGACAAAATGACTAAACAAAAAATTTCCATATCTCCCTCATTAGAATTTTGAGGCCGGAAAAAATATACAAGGTTCGACTCAAAGATTTAGCCAAGAAATTTCCAGAAATCCTAGTCACCCTTTTTTTTGGTCCATAATCCAGCTAGCAAAGTGTGTTAATTAGGCCCCTTCTAGGTTGATTTTTTTTACTTTGAAAGAGACCCATTTGATATAGAGAAGTGAATATTAGTACTATACAGTTTCTTTAGGTTTTCACCCATAAATTTTAAATAATGACCTTAGATTTTGATTTCATATCCCTTAGAAAAACCTTTATTGTTTACCTTTTGGAGACCAAATCTCACTCAATTTTAGCTCAATTTTCACCAAACAAAAGGCAATGCGTTAATTATACTTGTAATTTATTTATAATGAACTTAGGAAATTTTAGTTTTACATAATTTGTGAAAGGTAGATTAGACAGAACAACTTTCATGCCAAGAGGCATTTTTCCCATTTTGAACCTAGTTTGAGACCAATTTTTATAAATGATTGGGGGTACACTCGTAATAACAACTTTCCCTCTGAGGCATAGATGAATGTCCCTATGCAAGTGCCATGAATTGAACCGCCTTGGAAGCCATTCATAGCAGTTTTGTGGCCTTTCAGCTCCACAGTTTGTACCATCCAACTAATGACTAGCCATCACAAGTGCCATGGAGGGAACATATCCCAAATCAAATGATGACATGGAACTCCGAAGTTTATCTTCAAAGGATTTTGTCAAATCCATTTCTTTCTCTCGAATTGTAACATTTTGAGCAAAATAATATTAATTTTTTCATATAGGGAAAAAATATATTTTTGGAGTTAAAAGTGATTTGACTTAGAAAAATGGCCACTTCTCCAAAAGTGACAAGTATCTTGTAAATCGTCAAGTCTCTTTTGACTGAAGGGATTGCACCTAACCCTAACCTCTCAAATATCTTTATATATGAGGGTCCTTTGTAATAGTTAACATTTATTCAACAAGGAATATAAGCTCTGTTGGTATTTTTTAGAGTTTTTAGTGCTACACTCACTTGTCCACATTCATCTATTGAGATTTTGTATATACTTGTTAAGGTTTGAGGGATAGTAGTAGTAGTTGTTTATGTTGGTTAGCTATGTTTCTTGTATTATTTTCTTGGGTTTAATATGTTGGTTTTAAATTTTCTTTACTAATAGTTATTGTTTGTCATATATATTGGCTTTTGTGCAAGTTTTCTAAATAATAGATACTTGTTTGCTTAGTAATATATGTTTGCTTAAATAATTTTGATTTGGATTTATACTGGTATGGAAAAGCTGAAAAGACCGTGTTCATAATATAGTTCAAAATCTGAACTTCTCTTCCCCTGAATTGCCCTCTCATTATGTATGTGAGGTGAGGGTCACTGCTGTTGCATTGCATTGCAGTTGCATCCTTTCCCACATTTAATCTTCATTTTGTTGCATTGTATTCCTCATGTTGCTTGAGAATCCTATTCAAAACTTAATTATAATGTTGACATTTCCATGATACTTTTGGCGATCCACATTTCCATGACAACTTGGGCAATCCATTGCAACTTGGGATGCTCAAAGTCACCCAATAAAAGCGGATAGGGGAGCTAAGTTGAAGTAGGTGAAGATCCAATTGAACAAGAGCACAAGAGGATATTGAATTTCTAAATACAAGTAGATAATCTCAATTTCCTTATTTGCAGAACAAGTGCAATGAGATGAAAACAAGGATAATCTCGACTTCCTTACTATGTTTTGTTCTTACTAGTATATATTTTAGATAGCGTACGAACTAAAGGTTACTATTCAAGGATTAATTAATTAGGTTTTTATGTGAGTATTTTGAATTAAAAGTTACTAATTTTTCTTGTGTTTTGTTCTGACTGGTATATTTTAGAATAAGTTTAGACACTTGGCCGGTAGACTAGAAACAAAGATATTTTGTTTCAGGAGTTTGTCATTTCTAGATTCTTGAAAATACATCACAGAATGTTACAATATTGGGTAGTAATTTACCGTATCGACTACATGAGCCAATGTCCCCTAGTATGCTTTTTGCTTGAGTGAAATTTATGTCACTGTTTCCAGTGTGGCGATTTTTTTTAAATAGTGTAGTACTAATTTCTGTTGATTATATGAAGTCTTCGAATACTTTGCAATTTTATTGTAGAAAGTCTGAATAGGGTAGAAAATTTCACCGCTGTGTGTATATGTCATGTTCACAATGGTACACAATATTTATATATTTTATTGTTGAAAGACTAATTAGACTCGAAAATGTCACTGTTATGTGTACCTGTCAAGGTACATACATACTGACCCTGCATAAATACTTCATGATTTATGCAAAATGTTGACAGGTACATACATATTGACCCTGCATAAATACTTATTGATATATGCAAAATGATTATCCAAGATATTTTTGCAGCGATAAAAGTATTCAAGCAGGTAGATTATTATGCAGTGGATGACTATGTATAGTTTACTATGATATAATTTTGTTAACCATATCATATACAAAAAAACGCAGTGTTGCAGTTTGTGTATAGTTTAGTGGATAAGAACAATATGCAATAGCATGCTAGTATATTGAACTTTCCATTTAGGGGATATTTTTAACTCGTAGGATGCTAAAAGTAATATGGTACATACCGACCCCGCATAAATACTTCGTGATTTATGCAAAATGTTGGCAGGTACATACATACTGACCCCGCATAAATACTTGATATATGCAAAATGATTATCCAAAATATTTTTGCAGCGATAAAAGTATTCTAGTAGGAAAGTAGATTATTAGGAAGTAGATGACCATGTGTATAGTTTACGAGGATATATTTTTGTTAACCATAGCATATACAAAAAAATGCAGTGTTGCAGTTTGAATGCCAATATTTTGTACCTGCTGGTATGTTTTCAAATATCTTAAACCTTGTATTTTGTAGTTTGCAGCAAGAGTTTGTGGTAGGTATTTTATTCATTGTCGTCAAGACATGAATATTTTGGTTGATTAAGGATTTTAATTATTCAAAACAAGTTCATTTCTGAAAGAGAAATTTGATTCCCCACCAAAGATATATATTTTAATAATGTTGGATTTAGCCAGATCATACCTAGTGTTTCCCTGCACTTGGGAGCTTTGGAGTGGGTATGAAACATTCCTAAATGTATAGGTACAGCGGTGGGTACATGGAAATGTTTAGGGATATTTTGTGGAAGGTTTGACCTGTTCCAAGTTGGCATTTCGTGGTTTAGGTAGCTCTTTCAATCATCTAGCATGTCATCTCTTTATATAGTTTCCCTGTCAGTGCAATGATTCTTCCCAATGTTTGACAGTTTCCCTGTGATTTCCATTACATGAGTTTGATCAAACAAGCCACTGCAGACCGGAGTCTTAATAATCTATGTGATGATTGATTTTTGTCATTCAAATTTCCAACTATAGAGACTAATCTTTGTTGTCAACTATAGAGTTTAACTTATTTATTTGTGTTGGTTTGATGGGATAAATGGGAGATATGGATGAGTAACCCATGAAGGAGGGGGAGGAATACATGGGGTATTTGTTGGCAAGAAAAATGAGCAGAGCGGGCTAATTATTGGGTATAGAACCTCCATTTGAGATGTCCCCACCCACTTTATAAGAAATAAATTTCTAGGGGTATGATTCAAATGCACAGAACTTTGAAGCATGAAGTGAGTTGTTTTTTGGAGTGCTTTATCTTGAGGTCTCTAGGTACCTTGGCCCACATAGAACTTGGTTGGACATATTCCTGCTGTTAAACTAAGTAGTGGACTATTCGTTGGGTACTGAACCTCCATTTGAGATGTCCCCACCCACTTTATAGTAAATAAATTTCTACGGTTATGATTCAAATGCACAAAACTTTGAAACATAGAGCGAATTGTTTTTGGGAGTGCTTTATTTTGAGGTCTCGAGGTCCCTGAGTGCACATCAAACTTGGTTGGACAGGTCCATGTTGTCAAACTAAGGGGATGATCTGGGAAACCTTCTAAGAAGAATGTGAAATTTGAGTTTTGCATTAATTGCCTAGGTGCATAAAATTTCAACACCATATTCTTTTGTAAGGTTTGAAGTTACTAGAGATAAAAACTTAAAATTCAATCTGTCAAAGTTGATAGGAATATACATTGATGAGATTAGATTATTCACACTCTTTTCCCAATATCATAGCATTTAAGTAAATAGAACTATGTTGGAACACGGTGTAACAAAACCAGCAAATAAAGAAATAGAACATTGTCAACTATATGTTCAAAAACATTGAATTTATTCCACATCAATTACTAAAATTTTGTGCTCAATAAACTATTCATTATAGTAGGAAAGGAAGCAAATGCATTGTTTCAATAGCAGCGTGGTCACAATGGTTAAGCATTTGAGTGTTTTATTTACCGTGAAATAAGTTCATTTCCATGATAGTGCTCCACATTTTGCATTTAGACATATGTTGCTCTTAAATCATTTTCCATGTCCATTTATATACAACTTTTGTTTCAACTTATGACTTATGGAAAATGCATTTCTAGTCTACATCTTTATGACTATAGGTTATTCTCAAATGATGTCAAAAGGTTGGATTGAAATTCCAAAAATGATATAAAAATCATCGATCAATGTTTCCTCTTCATGACTATAGGTTAGATAATATAGTAGCTCATACGTATTTTCTCTTCATTTAGGGTTATGCAATTTTGTAATGTTTATGACAAAATTACTATTGAATGTCACCACATTTAAATATGACAGTTACAAGTTGAGAACCAATGTAATATGAAATAATCGGTTGTAATAATTGATGTTATCAAGTGGAGCATAAAATATACACTCACACTATTACAAACAATGGAATTTTACATTCATACTTATTTTAGCAGCATTCTACAACAATATGTTTGTGAAGTATTTGATAAAAAACCCTAACCCAATCATAGTAAGGCCATGTTAAAACCTTAATTTGAATTAGGAACACACACTATAGAATTATGATAGTCATTGATAGAATAGGTGAACAAGTTTTAACTATGAATACAATATTTTTTTTATTAATATACAGTTTCCCGTCGGTTATCTGACGTTCAATGCCTAGTAGATGTTGTTGGATTTAATGTCAATCCAACGAAGTTGTTGTCGCTCCAACGATAGATTGTCATAGGAAATCCGACGGCCTTGCCATAGGAAATCCAACGGCCTTGCTGTAGGAAATCCAACGGCCTTTCCGTAGGAAATATGACGGTCGTACCGTAGGAAATACGACAGTTTTGGCGAATATCTGACGTTATGCCACCGATGACAAAACAAATTGAGGTTGTCGAATACTCAAAAGGTTATTGTCGAATTTTAGACATGGCAGCCGTCAGATTTTGGGCTCAAATTCTGTTGTGAGGCAGGTATAAGAGTTATTGATGGACAGGCATAAGTCAAGGAATACTGCAGAAGGATGAACCAGCAAAAGATGGAAGGATATTTTTGCAGCTACTTATGACTGGTATAGACGAGCTGAAAGACGTTTTTGTGGCTAGTTATGGCTGTGGTTAATGCATTACAGGACTTTTGTGGCTAGGCATGGGCCGACATTTAATGTAACAGAGATATTTTGTAGCTACCTAAGTCTTTAATAACTGATTAGTACCCAGTCGACCCTGTGTGGTCTTGTAAATGATATAAATATAAGAAACCCACTCTGTATAAGGGTTTAGTCAATTTGGTCAGTTCAATTGGATGTTCAGTGTTTGTTCATTTAGTAAGTTAGATTCAGTAGTAGTTAGGTAGTGACTCAAAGAGGATTCTAGTAGAAGGAGAAGGTTGTTGAGCCGCGGATCTTGCAGCTGTGTGCACAGACCACTAGTAAAGTAGAAGAGTCAATCCAAGCTGTGTACGGATCAGTAGGAGTAGATAGAGAATAAACCAGAGAGCATGAGAGTAAGAAGATTGAGTCAGAAAGACATAGCTTAAGAAAATTATGCAAGTTGTAGGCTGCAAAATGCTACCTATATTTCTCATGCCAAATGAAGAGCACCTTGGTGGTTTTTCCCATATGGGTTTCCACATTATTTCTTGTGTTATATGGATGAATGTTGTTGAATGGTGAATGTTTATGTGAATGTTTGCTTATCTTACATTATTAAAGTTACAGTTGTTGTTGAATTTTTGTCGCAGTATAAATGAATGAATATTTAAAAGTATTGTTGGACTATTGTGTATGAGTTCACGGTTAAGCTGCTAAGTTAAAATATAATTCACGCACTGTCTGTCAAGTATAAGGAATCAGCTGCGTCGCATAGTTGTGCTAGTTTTTAAAGTTTAAGGACAAGGTCATGTTGCACGAGTGTCCTATGGCACTTGGTTGTGCTACTATTGCAGAGTGAAGGACTCCATCCCATCGTCTTTATTGAGCACCTTGGTCGTGCGCCAACGGACTATAATCCCTCACCAACTACGGAAACATGGTTCTGGAAGTTACCCATTAAGATATCTCGAGTGAGACTATGCCTGCCTAGCGGGTGTTGTCGATTGAGCTTGTTGTATCAGGTCGATGTCTTTTGGTGTCTTGTTGGTATTGTTTTGTTGTTGAACCACAGGTCGAGACAAGGAAGAGAAAGTATCCAACAAATGGTTCTGTTCCCGAGACCATTAACCATTTGATTCGAGGTAAATGTTGTGGAATCTGACAAAGAACGAGATAGAGGGATGTATGGAGTCTAAGATGATAGCATTCATGAAAGAAGAGAGAGCAGGATCTCAATTGAGCATAGAAGAATGGGTGGACGAGTACATTTATTCTGATATTCATGAGATCTTCTTTGCAGATTTTCCCATTGTACTTCACAAGTGGTTGTCAAGATTGGAAAGAAGGTAGACAAACTTCTAGAGAAGAGAAGTAGTCAAGTGGAGTGATCATTTGGTGCGCGAAGTAACCAGTTTAAGTAACACCATTTCTAGAGTTGTTGATTTCTAGGTTGACATTATTTTGCAAGGATATAATACTGAGTTTGCAGTAAAGGCTATAACCTCATATAGTGAGGCTGAAAGAAATTTTTTCCAAGAACCCTGAAGAAGGTATTTGTTAATTATCAGTACATGGATCAAGATAGTCGTTTATGAGAAGGGTATCTTACAGTTGACTAGTTGAGTCGCATACCCCGGAGGAAAGCTACGTCGCAGACGACCTATTAAGAAAATGGGAAATGGTGAATTGAGATGTTCCCAGGAAGTACAGCACCTTAACTAGAATCTGGATTCCTAAGGAGTGGAAGGAGATTCAAATCAGGGAAAAGAATAAAGACAGAGGAAGGTCGACGAGCTCCTAGTCTGTTTGAGGAGAGTGAGCACGAACTTCAGTCGCAGGTAGACGAAGGGTCTTGAGATGAAGAGGAGGACTATAGCCCGATTTCAGAAGGATCATAATACTCTGAAGAGACTGTCGAGACACCAAGGTCAGGACACAACTACATCACACCAGGAGTATCTCCAAAGGTAAGGTCTAGAGCCTCATCTCTTGAAAGAGTTATTAATACTGATAGTGCTAGCACATCGACTAGTGCGCAAGAGAAAACAGCTCCATTAGATCAATCATCAGATAACCCCTACACCAACTCAATGGTTGGGGTGGATATTTGATTACCCGCATTCAATGGAATTTGAGCTGAAGATCCAGAGCAGCATTGGTTCATCTATGAAGTTGTTTGAATGGTTTGCTTTGTTCAGAATTTGGACTTAAAGAAAGTGCAGATGATCATGACTCTAAGGGGTCGTTCGCTTGACTGGTTTATGAATTTCTACATAGTATCACCAGGAACACCACAGAAAACCCTTAAAGATATATGAGCCGCAATGATCTATGAGTTCAGAAAACCTAAATCTAAGTCGCAGTGTATTAGTGAGATTAAGGAAATCAAACAAGCATTGGTAGAGTCCGTATGGGACTTTGACCAACGTGTTAGAACTCTAGGAAACTCTTCTAGGTTGTAGATTGAAGATGCCTGGTAACTTAACTATATTTTCATGATTCACTCAAATAGATCAAGTCATATGAGTAAATCAAGCCTCACTCGCTCAAGACATGCATAAACAAACCAGATTAACAAGGCTTTTAACTATCACTATTCAGAGAGTTGTAAATAAATGAATGTATGAAGAACACTTAATTTACTAGCAGAAACATACACACAAAGTATATATGAATGGATAGATAAACCAAGTAAAGTACTTGCAAATTCCATTTTATGGATGTATTGAAAAGTTGATAGTTATCAAACATCATACAAACCGAATAAACATGAATTTGACATTCAGGTGCAAGTATAGAATATACAAGAAGATGAAAATCTGAACAAGTAATGGCAAAAGAAGCTTGTATTAATGATTTAAAAATGAGAAGCTTGAGCTTACAATATGGGAAAAAGTCTCTAAAGTTGAACCCCATACAATGATTCTTCAATGAACTTAAATAAGATTTACAAATTATTTTCAATTTCCTCAAAAGATGGATCTGATAACCTCTTTTCCTATCTCAAATCTGAATTTGTGAGGTGGCTCAAAAATGCAGAAATTTATGGAAATATGTTGCTCAGCGTTTGACCTATATCTCTCAAATAAAAATAGATTTTGGAAAATGGAGAGAGTTTATTTTTATTTGGTTTTTTATTATTGAAAACCTCTCTGTTATTTGATATTCATTTTCATTTTCCTGACATATGTATTTCAAACACGTGTCAAACAAGGGAATTCTGAGATCTGAAATTTAGGGCTCATAGATGGATTCAATTCTCCCAATATGTGACACATGTAGGAAACTGAGAGAATTTATTGTTCTTTGGTTTTTTATGAGAAAAAACCTCTCTCAGTTATTTGATATTCATTTTCATTTTCCCGACATCTATATTTCAAAAACATGTTTCAAATAGGGGAATTCTGAGATCTAAAATTTAGGGCTCAGAGATGGATTCGATTATCCCAATATATGACACGTGTAAAAAATTTGAGAGAGGTTATTGTTATTTTTTTTGTTATGAGAAAAATTTCTCTCAGTTATTTGGTATTCCTTTTCATTTTCCCGATATCTGTATTTCAAAAACATGTGTCAAACAGGGGAATTCTGAGATCTGAAATGCAGGGCTCAGAGATGGATTTGATTCTCCCAATATGTGACACCTGTAGGAAAAATGAGAGAGTTTATTGTTCTTTAGTTTGTTATGAGAAAAAACCTCTCTTATTTATTTGAGATTCATTTTAATTTCCCGACATCTGTATTTAAAAAACATGTGTCAAACAGGGGAATTATGAGATCTGAAATTTAGGGCTCAGATATGGATTCAATTATCTCAATATTTGATACCTGTAGGAAAATAGAGAGAGGTTATTTTTCAATGACATTTCAGGCACAAAAACCTCTGACTGTTTCTCAAAATGATACTCCATTCGCCCAGGATCGTCATTTGAAAATGATGACTCAGCATTGTAAAAACGCCACATTCCTGAAAACGTTTCCTCATCTTGCGGGGGACGTTTGAATTCCTTCCCGAGATATAAATGAAAATATGAAAGTACCAATAGAAATATGATTATGTATAGTTATTAATCGACTATTTGATCATGTAAAATGGCCTCTCTATGGCTGAGAAAATTTAGTTTTCCCAAGGTAGTTTTTTGTTTAAAAAACCTGCGATTTCGATGGCTAAGATAGCCCCAAATTTTACATTTAAGCTGCTGAAAGCTAGGATTTTGGTTGCTAATGAACATTTGAAATGTCTTCCTAAGCCACCGAAACCTGATTTTTAAATTTTTTAAAGAAAAAAAAATCCAATGTTTTTCAAACTTTATTACATACCTAAAGCTCTAAAAAATGAGCCAAAATAAATTTAGAAATTTATTTTTCAATGACTTCCTATCACCTAAAATAAACAAACTTGACTATTTTATTTCAGGAGATAACATCTGGCTCCTACTAGGGGATGGAATCCTCCCTGTGATATTCCAAGAACCACAGATCTGATGCCTTTCCTGGACAACAAAATACAAAACCTAGTCTAGTGTTCCATTGGGCATGGAGTCAGCAGTATAATCTTCTTCTGAACACCTTTCAAGAGCTACCTTTAAAACTAATACCTTGCAAACCTATAGCATGCCTGTAGCCTGTCTTGTTTATTCAACAACCAATAACTGGAAAAGTCTACTTGCTCATATAAAGAGCTTATTCTCTTTCCTACTCCTAATTCTAATCAGTAGAGGCTTCTTATCAAGTGACATCATGCTTCCAATGAAGCCATGTCAGAAACTGATCTGCTGAAATTATCCTTGATCTTGACCCCAAAAATAAAGGAATGTATATCCAACAAAAAATTGGTTTGAACAGATGATAAAGCCAGCTTTCATCTAACAGAAAAATTTTAACATCTATGTTGTTCATGGATTCCAAATAGTTTGCAATAGGATCATAAAATCCAACAAGAAATACCTCTTTATGACGTTGATATTTTCCTTCACTGATGTTCATGCTGAATGTGGACTGCTCAACCTCTGTCAGCAGAAAATGCAAACTCAATTGTTGATCTGAACCTTTCTAATCCTTATCTTTTAGGTTTCCAAAGGGGACCATCTCATCTTCATGACAACCTAAGTCGGTGGATTCATTTGATACAATGTCAAAAGAATCTATAATATGGTTATCATCCTGAAATTCATTAATATCCTGGTCACAATAAGAGGTGTCCCCTACTATAGCATACTCGTCATGATTGTTTAGTTCTTTATTCAAAAAATTGAATTCATGACAGCATTCGGGAGATAAAAGATCAGCTAAAAATATTCCTTTGCAAAACAAATGAAAGGCAGCATGAAAATCTGCCAAAGAGCTGATTCGTGCAATAGGAAGAGACCAGTACCAATCACGAGAAATCCCCTCTAATGAATAGCCAAACAGTTTAATCTGAACATCTTCATGTACAATTTGCAACCGATGAATTAAATCATGAAAATCCAGCAAATGTTCAGCTGGTACTTCCCAATCTTCTCCTCGGAATCTCGGAATACTACATTCCCATTCATCTCTACTAGGCACTAGATTAGGAAAACCAACAATCTTTGAAAAATCACAGAAAGCATACTTCTTTGCTAAGATCTGGTTCATTTCATACCAGTGGAGTCGCCAATAGATTTCTGAACAATGGAATCGCCACTGAATCTATCCTTCATGGAGTCGTCAGATAGATGATTACAACCGAAATAATATCCAGGCCTTATCTATCATCAAAGCTGGAACTATGTCGTCTCCTTGGGAAGCTAAGCTTCAATCTCCTCTCCCCGGCAACGGCGCCAATTTGTTAGCACTCTAGAAAACTCTTCTAGGTTGTAGCTCAAATATGTCTCGTAACTTAACTATATCTTCATGATTCACTCAAATAGATCAAGTCAGATGACTAAATCAAACCTCACTCACTCAAGACATGCATAAACACAACCAGATTAACAAGGCTTTTAACTATCACTGTTCAGAGACTTGTAAATAAATGAATGTATGAAGAACACTTAATTTACTAGTAGAAACATACACACAAAGTATATATGAATGGCTAGATAAAACAAGTAAAGTACTTGAAAATTCTAGTTTATGGATTTATTGACAAGTTGACAATTATCAAAAATCAGAAAAACAGAATAAACATGAATTTGACATTCAGGTGCAAGTATAGAATAGACAAGAAGATGAAAATCTAAACAAGTAATGGCAAAAGAAGCTTGTATTGAGAATCTTGAGCTTACAATATGCGAAAAAAGTCTCTAAATTTGAATCCCATACAATGATTCTTCAATGAGCTTAAATAATCTTTACAAATCAGTTTCAAGATCCTCAAAATATGGATCTGATAACCTCTTTTCCTATCTCAAATCCGAATTTGTGAGGTGGCTGGAAAATGCACAAATTTTCGGAAATATGCTGCTCCAATATTGACCTATATCTCTCAAATCAAAACATATTTTGGAAAACTCAGAGAGGTTATTGTTATTTGGTTTGTTATTAGAAACAACCTCTCTCCATTATTTGAGATTCATTTTCTCGACATCTGTATTTAAAAAACATGTGTCAAAGAGGGGAATTCTGAGATCTGGAATTTAGGGCTCAGAGATGGATTCGATTCTCCCAATATGTGACACCTATAGGAAAACTAAGAGAGGTTATTGTTCTTTGGTTTTTTATGAGAAAACACCTCTCTCATTTATTTGATATTCATTTTCATTTTCCTGCCATCTGTATTTCAAAAACATGTGTCAAACAAGGGGATTCTGAGATCTGAAATTTAGGGCTCATAGATGGATTCGATTCTCCAATATGTGACACCTGTAAGAAACCTTAGAGAGGTTATTGTTTTTTTTATTATTATGAGAAAAACATCTTCTCATTTATTTGAGATTTTTTTTCATTTTTCTGACATCTATATTTCAAAAACATGTGTCAAACAGGGGAATTCTGAGATCTGAAATTTAGGGCTCAGAGATGGATTCGATTCTCCCAATTTGTGACACCTATAGCAAACCAGAGAGAGGTTATTGTTATTTGACATGTCAGGCACAAAATTATTTGACCATTTCTCAAAATGATCCTCCATTTGCCCAGGATCATCATTTGAAAATGATGACTCAGCACAGTAAAAACGCCACATTCCTAAAAACGCTTCCTCATATTGTGGGGGGATTTTGACTGCCTTACCAAGATCTAAATGCAGATCTGAAAAAACCATTGAAAATATGAGGATTTCTAGTTTTCAATCAACTATTTGAGCGTGTAAAATGGCCTCTCTGTGGCTAAGAAAATTTAGTTTTTACAAGGCAGTTTATCGTTTAAAACACCTGCGATTTCGGTGGCTAAGATAGCCCCAAATTTTACATTTAAGCTGCCGAAAGCTAGGATTTTGGTGGCTAATTAATAGTTGAAATGTCCTCCTAAGACACCGAAACCTGAGTTTTGACCTTTTTGAAAAAAAACAAAATCCAATGTTTTTCAAACTTTATTACATACCTAAAGATCTAAAAAATGAGCCAAAATAAATTTAGAAATTTATTTTTCAATGACTTCCTATCACCTAAAATAAACAAACTTGACTATTTTATTTGAGGAGATAACACAACGGTTTAAAACTTTGATGGTCAAGGTAATTTTTCAGATGTCAGATGTTCGGCATAAGGAGTGGTTTATTGTTGTGCTTCTACTACACATCCGAGGCTCATTGATGCAACAAAACATCAAGTCGCATATGGAAGCGCTAGGATTGGCAATGAAACTGGAATCCTCGCCAATAGGTGATGGTGTCGCAGGGATGGTGCATATTCAGTCACAGTTGGATAATCTAACGATACAGCTGCAGGACATCAAGAGGGGTAAGGAATCCCATGAAGACTTATGGTGCAAAAAATGTAGAACGAACGGACACACCAAGGATAATTGTCTGACCTTCATGAATTACATCTCATCAGGTGCACCAAACCTATTAAGTTCCCATGGAATACCCTGGGGTCACATATTTCATAATAGAGGACACCGTGATGAAGACTGTCTTTACGTGCAAAATATTGTAAGCACTCCAGCAAACCTGCTCTGTAAATTTTTCAAGTCAACAGGGCATGAAGAGAAGGATTACAGAGCATACCAGCTCCTGAAGGAAAAGATGGTCGATACTTACTTAATGAAGAATGAGGGAAAAACTCAGGATGAAACTTCAGAGGAAGAGGAGGAGGAGGAGGATTCGGTAGAGGAAGAGGTCAAGTTATATTCTATAACTATGGACAACCAGGCCACTATGACATAGATTTCCCAGATCCGGTTAAGACATGTTCATACTGTAAGGGACGGGACCATAATGTGGAGCAATGTCCTCAGTTGATCACAAAGTGGCAGGATAGAACCATCACAGGTCCTAACCCTGCGCAGAATCTGAACCCAAACCTGAATCCAAACTTGAATGTTCAGATGATTATTGTTGAGCCAAGAGATCCAAACGTTGTTGTCATAACACGAGGAGGTGCTGCGACTGGAGCTGATCAGGAAACCCCGTTGAAACAACTGCAAATGCACGTACTACACACAACAAAAAAGAAGGATCCATTTGAAATCCAGAAACAGAAGCAAGTATCCATGGATGTGTGAAGTCAGTTTATGTATCCAAAAGAACCGTCGACATCAGAAGAAGTCAGGGACATGCCTGAACGATTTCAATAGATATTTCAGAAGAAGAATCCACAAAAGGCTAGTAAACTCAAGTTGTTTCTATCAAGGTGCTTAGAATTAATTCAAGACAAAGATTCTATCACAAAACTTCAAGCATTGATAGAAGAATCACCAGTAGAGCCACAGCCTGAAAAGAAAGTTAATCAGGTCAGCAAGAAATTCAAAACAGGAAGCGAGTTAATAATGATTGCGCAAATAGGGGATTATGACATGGATTATATCATTTTGGACTTGGGATATGATGTCAATATTCTGATGCGACAAACTTGGGAAAGTATGGGAAAACCAAGCTTGGATTGGTCTCTTGTCCAACTATGACTTGCACATCACATGAAGGTCCTCCCAATTGGTAGATTGAGTCAAGTTCTTGTCGACATCGAAGGGTTGCGCACATTTGCGGAATTTGAATTCATTAACATTGTTGATGAAACGAACCCATATCCCATGATGTTGGGGATACATTGGGCCATCGACAATCAGATCATTATCAATTTCAAGAAAAGGATCCTCTCATTCGAGGATAATGATATGAGAGTAGTGTCGCCCATAGACCCATTGGAAGGACAGAGATATGTTGAGCCTGTCAACAATGAGGGATAGGGTGACTATCTCACCAAATCTACAATGTCACTGCCATTCAAGAAGACTATATTAACCCAACAGTGGATGGAAACCTGAGTTGTAAGAGTGCTAGTTCATGTACATCCGACTCAGGGGAGGTGTTGGAGAACTGGAAAAACAGGCTACATGAGGTCTCTATGAGAAGGTGTGCCAGAGTTGCAAGGTCTATGCGATGGGTGGAGAATGAGCTACAATATTTTCCCAGCTATGAGGGTTTACCTAACCTTGCGAACTTCTTAAGTGAGTTCAAAGTACTTGTAACAGAGTCGCATCGCTTGTCTATGTTAGACCATGTACTAAAGGCTACACCTGCTAGATGGTGAGGTACACACAAGCAGTTCATAACAGAATGGCCACAATGCAAAAGGTTGATGGAAGTCAGATTCGGTGAAGAATACACCACCATAAGCCACAAATATATAGGATTTTCAAGCCCTGTCGAGCACATCAATCGGTGTCACACCGTATTTGCAGAATACCCACAACATGAATGTGTTCACCATTTCATTCACACGTTGGAAATGGCACCTAGAACGTGGTATGCACCTATGGAGTTGCAACAAAGAACCCAATATTGGGAAGGAATCGCTAAGAAGTTTAAAAAATCATTCGAATTTGCTGATGAGAAACCTACAGTTGATGTTGCATTTCAAATGATAAAGGAGAAGATATTTGCTGAAATTCTTGTCGAAGAGGCCAATTCTCACTAGTGCAGTGCGACCATTCAGCTATGGATGGCTTGCTACAATCTATATAGAGACCCAGATGATGATCTGACTAACATAAACATACTAGAATCAGAGGGCACACGCACAATAGAAGGAAGTGGTATTTCAAGTGACCAGTTCCTTAAGTCGTTGAAAATCAAGAAAGTAAACATTGGGTCACCAGAGAACCCAAAATTCTCCGATATAGGAGATTATTGGGATGAAGAAACAGTCATGAAGATCATGGACTTGTTGTATGAGTATCAGGCCTTATTACCTACCAATTTCTCAAAGATGAAGGGAATAGTCGATGACCTAGGGGTGATGAAATTACCCGTGTGACCAGATGCTAAACCCAGTAAACAGCGCCCATATAGAATGAATCCAAGATATAAAGAGAAGGTAAAAGCAGAATTGGATCACATGATCGATGCAGTAATCATCGAAACTATTGAGGAATCAGAGTGGATCATCCCTATAGTGATCCAGGATAATAAAACAACATGCGAAGTGAGGATCTGTGTCGACTTGAGAAATCTGAACGATGCATGCTTGCACGATCCATTCCCAACAGCATTTACAGATGATGTACTTGAAAGCGTCAGAGGGCAAGAGATGTATTCATTCACTGATGGATTCTCTGGCTATCATCAAGTCAGAATCGAAAAGGAGATCACCACAAAATGACCTTTGTCACAGAATGGGGATGCTACCAGTATACGGTAATGCCCTTTGTACTCAAGAATGCACCTGCTATTTTTTCTAGAATAGTAATCCCTGCTTTTAAATAATTTATTCATAAATTTCTTGAATTCTACTTTGATGATTGGATTGTGTTTGGTCTAGTAAGAGACCATATTGAGAGTCTGCACATGATGTTGGCCCACTATCACCAGATTTAGATCGCGCTTAATTCCAAGAAATCTAAATGCGCATCATTTGTTGTGATGTTGGGTCACGTCGTATGTCACGACAGTATTTTGGTCGACCCAGCAAAATTTGTGCTTGTCCTTGACTTACCACCACCTACATCAGTCACGCAACTCAGGTTTGTGCTAGGACATACAGGCTACTATAGGAAGTTCATTAGAGGGTATGCAGACATCCTGCACCTATGAAGAAACTATTGAATAAAGATGAAAAATTTCAATGGACGCCAGCTTGCCAGGAAAGTTTGCACAAATTAAAGAACAAGATGTCCACTGTGCCAATACTTGTATTCCCTGACTGGAAAAAGGAATTCCATGTTCATGTCAACTCGTTGTCTGTTGCGCTTGGCATAGTTTTGACACAACCAGGAGAGGGTGCGCTTAAACACCCTATTGATTTTTCTAGCAGAAAACTATCAATGGTAGAAAAGAACTACATGACGACAGAAAGAGAAGGCCTTACTATGGTCTATGTGCTTCAAAATTTCTGACACTACTTGTTGGGTTTACATTTTCATATGTACACTGATCATTCAGCGTTGAAATACTTAGTCAACAAGCAAGTGTTGGGGGGGAAGATCTGTAGATGGCTTCTCCTATTTCAAGAATTTGATTTTGAGGTCATTGTCAAACATGGTCAACTGAATGTTGGGACAGACCACCTGTCACGGATAGAAAGTGGTGAAGAACCAACCAACCTAGAAGATAACTTGCCTAACGTGCAACTATTTTTGGTCACTATGATGGAATATCAGAACAAGGAATTTAACGCTATCATCCACTTTCTGAGTACAGGCTATGCACCTCCAGGATTCTCTGTCAATCAAAAGAAACACTTGGTCTTCAGAGCTTCAGACTTCACATTGATCGTTGGACACTTGTACAAATTAGGCGCGGATGAAATATTGCATCACTATGTTTTTTATTATGAGCGACCTTGGGTTATGAGTGAAGCACATGTTGGTGTCGCAAGTGGACACTATGTGGGAAAGGAAACTGTGCGCAAGATATTGTAGGAAGGACTATGGTGGCCAACCATACACATGGATACTAAATATTCTGTAGGTGTTGTGATATCTACCAGAGAACAAGGTAATCATCGCACCACAATGAGATGTCGCTTGCACCACAGATAACACTGCAAGCCTTCGACAAATGGGTTGTTGATTTTATGGGTCCAATTAGTCCCCCAAGGAAAAAGACTGGCGCACGCTACATTATTACTATGATAGAATATTTAACTAAATGGGCTGAAGTTGCACTTGTTAAAGATTGCACCTGTGTGACTGCGGTGAAGTTCTTATTTGAAAACGTGCTAACCAGATTTGGCTGTCCAAAAATTCTACTCAGAGACCAAGGTACACATTTTGTTAACAAAATGATTGCTAAGCTTAGTGCACAGTTCCAGATCCAGCATAAGAATACAACACTCTATCATCCTCAGGAAAATGGAACGATTGAAACTTTTAACAAGATTATGGAGAATGCATTGACAAAGGTATGCAATGTGCGCTGAGATGACTGGGATCAAAAAGTATCAGCTGTGTTATGGGCATATCGCACAACTTGCAAACAATTGACAGGGCACACCCCATTCAGATTGGTATATGGACAATAATTTGTTGTACCAATGGATTATATTGTGCCAAGCCTACAGATTACTGCGCTGACGGAGATGACCGGTGAAGATGTTGTCAAATAGAGGTTGTCATATCTTGTTTAGGTGGAAGAGGGACGCTTCGTCACTGAATTTCATCAGACTGTCGAGAAGCAAAGATAGAATGCATGGCATGATCACCATATCTAAGTTAAACCATTCAAAGTCAGAGGAATTTTGTTGTTGTATGATAGAAAAATTTTCAAACACCCAAGCAAGTTAAAGACACACTGGCTAGGGCCATATGTGATCACGCACATCACTGATGCGGGTGCAGTAAAACTGCAGACACTAGATGGAACTTACGTCGTAGGGATGTTGAATGGCAGTCACTGAATCCATACTATGATGTTCATAACATCCTTGGCTATAATCACGATGCGCATGAAAAAAAATAGAGAGAAGAAGGAAGCAGAAACCGTTATGTCGCACGTCTGCAGCGGAACCAACGGAAAGCACAGAAAAAAGAAAAAAATGCAAGAAAAAGCAGAAATGACAAGCTAGCTAACATTAAACTGTGAATATTCAGAAAATATTGAGGTGTTTATGATAGCTAAGTGTCATTAATTCGACAAGATACGAGGAAAATGATGGCATGTTTTTTGGTCCCATCAGCCGTCTGCACAATAACTGCCATAACTTTGTTGACAAGAACAGGGAAACACTCAAGTTGTCGAGTTAATGAAGAAACACGTCGACCAAAAATCCCATGTTATCAATTAGAGCTTGACAACCCATCGCATGATGACTACAGGATGTATAGGTGAGTATAAATACAAGGCTTCGCCATCAAGCAGTCTTTTACGCACACAAAGAGAGTGCGAGAAAACGAGAGCCGAGAGTTTATAGAGCCAAAGCCTGTCACAAAGTGAGCTAATACCCATGGTAATAGAGATATCCAGTGCAAGTGAGCCATCCAACATTACTGTCACCTCGGGGTTTCCAATTGAAGAAGATATCGTATCGCCCGAAGTGTAGCAACCAAAACCAAAACTCGACCCAATGGCGTGAACAAGAAATAATCTTGATCCTACGAATGCTCCGGCCCCTGTTCCACCCCCTAGTTCGAGCCCTATTCAGAACCTACCAACTGCACCTATAAAACCTATCCTATAGCTGAGACAACCTGGAGAGAGAGTGGTGGGAGAGCTGTCCAAGCTAGGAATGTCAAGAAAGCGCAAGGCTAAGGTCATTATGGACAATGCTGGGAAAGAGTCGATGGAGGAGAACTTGCTAGAGGAAGAGCTGATGGACGAAGACTCCCCACCCCACAAAGACCCTGATGCTAAGGAAGAAGAAGAAATTTTTTTGCATTATGTCCGACAGAGGAGAGCCGAGGCGGAGCCAGTGATGCTTCCCATGAAATCGCACACATTTTTAGTAGCACCCTGGATCCCTGATCATGTACCCCTATTAATGGGCATAATGCCAAAGCCCACCAAGTTGGGATTTGAGGATGTTGACACTCGCTTGTTGTTGGGGTTGGAAAGAAAGAACTGCATGGTCACGATTCAAACCGAGCCAGTTGGGCCCAAGGTCCTAAAGCCGATGAATTGGGCTACTAGGGGTGATCAAGCAGGGCTGATGAACTTGTTGTTCATATCGCATTTTGACCATAGCATGCAGGCCAAAACATATGTGAAACATCACCTGGTCTATTTCCACAGAGGGTGCCTATGGCTTGATCGACCATACCTGGTCGACGTCGAGCTTATCTCGTCGATCATGATACTTCCAAAGAAAGGACATGACCCCACGCCATACTTATGCCAAAACAGGGATACCACCAAAATGAAGCAAAAGTATAATATTCAGCACATGGGTAGGGGATTCATGATTCCCCCTATCAAAGATGCCAGCATGTGGTTAGTCGCAAGGATCCTGTCTTGCAAATTTTTACACAAGATGAGGCCAAATGAATGCACCGTTGGCGCGATAGAACTTGCACAACAATGCGCACAAGGTGTGACTTTCAATTGGTTGCAGTTCTTGCTGAATGAACTAATAAACGATGCAACATAGGCGCGGGAGGATTCCAAGTAAAAATTTCACTACTCCTAGCTACTCATCCTGATCTTTTTCAACTTGTGGGCCAACCCACCTGATTACAAACCAATGGATGTCCCACTACCTTGTCTTGGCGCAAAGTATCAGAACCTATGGGAAGACAACAAAGACAAGATCCGCCAGATGGATAATAACATCAAGTTTTTTTTGCATGACGAGGTACTGCGTAATGTTATCAGGAGATCCTACAGAGTCCAGGCTGACACGGTGCATAGATATGCGGCCTATGATAAATTTCCAGGCGGGTGCACATAACATGATTTTGGAGCCAAAGAACGACCCGGCCAAGCAAGCACACCAGGCAGGGTTCATTATCACTGATGATGATGTGGAAGAAATTGTTAAGGATTTGCCTAAAGAATGGCGGGACCCACTAGTAGAGCCGCTAGATGAAGGATAAAACCAAGAAGGCCCACCAGCTAACCAAGGTGGAAAGGTTGGCGCAAGTGGCGATGCCAAAAATGGCTAAGGAAACGATGGAGGTGATGGTCAAGACAATCAGTTGCAAGAAGGAAAATATGATAATAGCGGTGATGGTGGCTCCCATCGAAGCGATGGAGAATGGACACCTACTGATGAGGACATCCGCACCGATAGAAAGAACAGCAATGATAGAGTGGGATACAACACAAAAAGAGACAATCTAGCAAAACGGCTAACATAGATACCTTGACATAGGACGATATTCACGTGCTAGCAGGTGCTGTAGCTGAGGTCACCAAGAAAATCCTTGAGGTTCTCAATATGCAGCAGGAAAACATCATTGGTCAAGTTTTGGAGCACCCCAATAAGCTCACAAAGCACTTAACGAGGTCAAAGCCACTATTGAGTATAAAACTTATGGGGTGGATCCCAACATCCTGTTAGTTACACCAGAGCTAGTGCCTCCAATCAAAGTACAAATCTAGGAGCGTGCAATGTAGAAAGGGTGCATTTGATGATGTTTTCAAAGAGTTTGACACATTATAGATAAACTTCTCCAAGCTCACTTTGGGAGAATTCTACAAGCTACAATAGGCAGCTACAACTAAAATACGGCTTTGGGAGAATATTGTGGTGTATTAGGCAACGAAACAGCAAAGGAATTCTAAGTAGCCTAAGGCCCTCCTGAAAGAAAAAGAGCAAGAAATTGTGTCGCGCGAGCAAATCCGCATTGCACTAGTTGAAGCCATTAAGGGCGCGGTCGTCGAGTTCCCACCAAAAGTGGGCCAGGAAGTTGAATATTCAGCTACTAAGGTTTCCCGACTATCAGAGATTGTAGTGGAACTAAAGAATCAGGCTCAGGAGTTACAAGCGAGGAAGGTGTCGAGCACACCTCCTGAGGTGCTTGAAGAGCGAAGAAGAGCAGCGTATGAGGCTGTTGCAAAGATAAGAGAAGGAAAAAATCTCTGCACTAAGGAAGTTGAAGTCATTTCCACGATTTGGGAAGCACTTCTTGAAGATGATATTGGAGAAAATATTAAGGAGGGCGCACGACAAGCTGAGGAAAATATCAACGCAGCAAAGGCAGAGATGAATAAGCTTCCGTTTAAAGAAAAGGTTACAAAGATGGCTGAGATCAAACAGCTGCAGTAGGACGTTCAAGCTCTCCATGAGAAAGAGAGGACTAAGGAAACAGAGGTGGAGGCACACCAGTCAGAAGCATCATGGATCACAAGCCTTATTCATCCTGTGCAACAAAAAATTTAGCATATTGCGCAGTTGCTGGAGGCAGGACCGTCAGAACATATCAGTTTCGACCGAATGGAGCAGTTGGCCGCACAAGTGAAGGAATTAATACTGGAATTTTATAGAGTGCAATAGATGTTGAATGATTTTCAGGACAAGGTTGGTCCTCCCGCTCAACATGGACCGTAGCCTGAGTTGGAGGCTTAAGTCGCCGGCAGTCACATTTTTGCGGAGATGTCCATTTTTGCTTAGTGTCTCGGGACGATCCACATGTGAGTGTTGGGGGCAAGTTGGGCCAGGAAAAGTGCACAAGGAAGAAGCTGACATGCAAACAATCAAGTAAAAGTGTGCACACAACAAGGGAAAATAATGTCAAGAAGGAAGAAAATGAACCGGCTCAAACGAATAAAACATGTGCGTGGCGAACAAAGGTAGGATAAATATGGAAAGGAAGTGTAGAACAAAGGAAGTTGCAACAAGGTTGGTGCGACAGGGGAAAATTACATCTAGATTCAATGGAAGAGAAAGGTAGAAGAGTTAATTCTAGACAGGTGGAAATCAAGGAAGACTGCAGAAGGAAGAACCAACAAAAGATGGAAGGACAATTTTGCGACTAGTTATGACTAGTACAAACGAGCTGAAAGACGTTTCTGTGGCCAGGTAAGGATGTGGTTAATTCATTACAATACTTTCGCGGCTAGGTATGGGATGAAATTTAATGTAACAAAGCTATTTTGTATCTACCTAAGTCTATAATAACTAAGTAGTACCCATTCGACCCTGCGTGGTCTTGTAAATGATATAAATAGAAGAAACTCGCTCTGTATAAGGGTTCTGTCATTTTGGTCAATTCGATTGGATGTTCAGTGTTTGTTCATTTAGTAAGTTAGATTTAGTAGTAGTTCAGTAGTGACTCAGAGAGGATTCTATTATAACGAGAAGGTTGTTGAGTCGCGGATCTTGCAGTTGTGTGCATAGACTGCTAGTAAAGTATAAGAGTCGATCAAGGATGTGTGTGGATCGGTAGGAGTAGATAGAGAATAAACCAGAGAGCATGAGAGCAAGAAGATTGAGTCGGAAAGACATATTAAGAACATCTACAAGTTACAGGCTGCAAGGTGCTACCTATATTTCTCATGCCAGATGAAGAGCACCTTGGTGGTTTTTCCCAGATGGGTTTCCACATTATTTCTTGTGTTACATGGAAGAATGTTTTTGAATGGTGAATGTTTATGTGAATGTTTTCTTATCTTACATTATTACAAATACAATTTTTGTTGAATGTATGTCGCAGTATAAATGAATGACTATTTAAAAGTATTGTTGGACTATTGTGCATGAGTTCACGATTAAGCTGCTAAGTTAAAATATAAGTCGCGCACTGTCTCTCAAGTATAAGGAATCAGTTGCATCGCATATTTGTGCTGGTTGTTTAAGTTTAAGGACAGGGTTGTGTCACACAGATGGCCTATGAAACTTGGTTGTGTTGTTGTTGTAGAGTAAAGGACTCCATCCCATCGTCTTTGTTGAGCTCCTTGGTCATGCGCCAAGGGACTATAATCCCTCACCAACTACGAAAACATGGTTCTGGTAGTTACCCATTAAAATATCTCGGGTGAGATTGCACCTGTCTCATAGGCATTACCGACTGAGCTTGCTCTATCGGGCCAATGTATTTTGGTTTCTTGTTGGTATTGTGTTGTCGTTGAACCGCGGTTCAATACAAGGAAGAGAAAGAGTCCAACACAATTCCAGAATGGAAATGGGAAGTTGTTTCCATGGATTTCATTACAGGATTTCCAATGACTTGGAGACAACATTATCCCATCATGGTTGTGGGGGACAAGTTGACAAATGCGACACATTTTATACCGATCAAGTCCACTTATAAGACTGATTCCATTGCAAAAATATTCATGAAGGATATTTTTAGATTACATGGATTTCCTAAGGCAATAGTTTCTGACAGGGATCCCAAGTTCACTTCCGATTTTTGGAAGCGTTTGTTTGCATATTTGGCTACAAAGCTGAACTTCAACATTTCCTACCATCCTCAAACTAATGGACAAATAGAGAGAGTGAATCAAGTGTTGGAAGACATGCTTCGCATGTATGTGATGGACAAACCAACCAAGTGGGAAGATTATTTACACTTGGTAGAGTTTGCTTATAATAATGGACAACAAGCATCATTGGGAATGGTTCCTTATGAATCCTTGTATGGAAGAAGGTGTAGGACACCTGTGACATGGGATAATCCAGTGAACAGGATTGTGATTTGCACAGAGTTTCTCAAGGAGATGGAGCAGGAGTTTGTAAAGATCAGGAAGAACCTGAAGGCAACCCAGGATAAACAAAAAAACTATGCCGACAAGCATAGAGTGCATAGAGAGTTTAGTGTTGGGGATCATGTTTACCTCGGAGTGAGGGAAAGGAAGAGTTCCTTGACTATTGGAAGTTGTGCTAAGATGTCACCTAGATACTGTGGGCCATTTGAAGTGCTTTAAAGAATAGAGCCAGTTGCATATAGACTTGCATTTCCTACTAGCACTAGAGATCATAATATTTTTCATGTTTCTTTGCTTAAGAAATATGTACATGATCCTAACAATGTGATAAATTGGGATGTGATTCAGGTGGAACCCGAGTGAGAATTCCAAACCGAGCCATTGCACATCCTCAACAGGAAGGTCACAGTGCTCCGGAATCGATCCCTTGGACAAGAGAAGGAGCAATGGGAACACTACAGTCCCGAGGAGGCTACGTGGGAGCTGGAGGATTTCATGTGATTGGCACATCCATTTTTGTTCAATTTTGTAGAGCACTAAGGTAGTACTAGTGTACCATTTTGTTCAACTTTGTAAAGCACTAAGGATAGTGTTGTTTTAAGGGGGAGGGGAATGTAACACCTTGGTTTTTACCCCATGGTATTAAGATTGTACATGATGTATGTATTGTATTGGAATCATGGGAAGGAGCTCAAGGCCAAGGTCCCCCATTGATTGATGTTTAGTGAATATGTGATGAAGGTTGATACCTATGGTTTTGGTGCTAAGTCAAGCACAGAGCATTTTGATTATCATGTAAATGCACAATTTAATAAAATACCACAGTTAGCTATGGGAATGCAACATGAAAAGAAATGGGGGCATTATTTCACAAAGAAATAGGGAGGAAGTTAAACCAACAGAATCTAGGTGAGTGATTGCAGGTTCAATCCTCACAAAACCCTATTTAATCAGCATAAAAACCTTTGTTGATTTGTCGTCCAAGTCACCCAGGCAGACGCAAGATGGATTAAATCCTTTTGGATAGAAATTATGCACCCTCTAGATGATGTTAAACAAATTTCTAGTTGAATCAATGGAATTGTTATTGACCGTCAGATCTGTGTCTCCGCCAGATCAACGATGGACTTCAAAAGTGATGAGGTGTATTTGATAAAAAAATTGCGCACATAAAAAGTTTGTTTGGTTGCACAAGTTCAATCAGTGAAATCATTGTGCGGCATTGATCTGTTTGATGATTGATCCCAGCTGTAGATATGCTCAAAATTTTCTTGTTCGTTAACCGCCTAACCTGGTTTGTCCCTGTGCTCGCACATTCAATTTTATTGCAGGAAATTGGTTGAGGAAGTTATTGCCTTGGGCAGAGCAAGGCATGGAAATCGATTTAATGATTGAACAAGCGTGCATTCTGCAGAGGCTATTTTCTTTCTTCTGAAGCAACTAAAACCTAGAATTTAATTGCCCAATATGTCAACCTTGTCTTGATCTAAACGTTGTGGTCATTCAAAGCATTCTACAATTCAATCCGATCAATTAAGCATTGTTCACTCTCCTGATTCACTGAGAAGGTTTCTGCTCATGGTTGTGCAATGTGGTTCATGGTTCAATCCATATACATTGTGGTCCCTTGTGGTTTGGAACCATGTTTTCTCTGTGTTACAAAGTGGTATGCAAACCTATTTCTATGTGTTACAATATGAAGCATGTTTGTTGTGTTTCCCTATGAATTGTTGTGATTTGCACCCTGGTTTGGGTCTGAACTATATGCAAGGCTTAGGAGTGGAAGAAAAGAGGAATGGGCTTGATAACCTAGTGCAAAGAGGAACCTCATGAAAATATAAGAGTGACTGGTGAATCTTGACTACACGCCCTAAAGAGCACTAAAAGGAAAGGCATAGCCCGAGGGACTATGTAGCAGAGAAGGGGATGCTTCCTTGTGTTTGGGTGTAGGTAATGTGGCGGTGTCCCTAGCTCTTGAGTGAGCCACTAGCTTATCCATTCTACCTTTCCATTGCCTTAGCATATTGATAAACCCAACTAGCTAGCTTGGTTGAATAACCTGTGAAACCAAGCAGTGAGATGGCTTAGCTGAGTAGCCCGTGAAACCCATATGTTGGCTTGGTTGTGCCTTGTTGTGTGTTTGGCCTTGTGTAATCCTTGGTTGGTCCTTATTGTGGAAGTTGGATTGACTTTGTTTAGTCTAATAAACCCAACTGGTTTCTAGCTTGACTTTGTTCAGTCTGACAAACCCAACAGTGTTTGGCTTAATTTCCTGCAGCCTGATAAACCCAACTTGGTGTTGGCTTGGTTGGACAGTATGATAAACCCAACTAAAGGTTGGATTGACTATGTGTGTTTTGATCTAGATGTGTGTGAGTCTGTTGTTCCCTAGCTCCTTATGGAAGTCATTCCCAGCTCGGGGGTGGTAGTTGTGTTGAGAGATTAATGAACACAACTGGCCTATCCTTGGGTGGAACATTGCAGCTACATAGCTAGTTGGGGGACAGCTTCATCATCAAGATAAGTATCTCTGTTATTCATGTTTATGCTATGAATTTTCTTATGAATGAATATGATGAACGCTTACAATGTTTCAGTAGAGTTTACTAATGATGAATGTTCCTGCATTTGCATCTATATTTTCCTTGTATGTTTTTATGCATTTTTCCTAAGTTCATGGAGGCTAGAAGCCTGTTACAGAGTCAAAATGCATCTGACTTAGTGTTTTCACCCCTTGAAATCTGCATGGGAAAGGCGGAAGGCAGAAATTAGGAAAGAGATATGGAACATAGAAGAATGTGGTTTTTCTACACCTCGGGATCCGCCTTTGGGAAGGCGGAGGGTGGAAGTAGAAAAGTGCAGAAAAGTTCTAAGACAAGGTTAAATTTTCGGTTTCTGAAGTCCAAGGTCGAAAACTGAAAGTCAAAATTGCAGATAAAAACAAAGGTCGAAAGTTAATTATTTCGATTCCTGAGTCTCGCACTGGAGGGCGAAAAGGCGGAATGCAGAAGGTAGAACCATGGATAAAGGTTTCATCGTTTGAATAGTCTTCTGATTCCTAAGTTCCACACTAGAGGGAAGAAACACGGAAGGCGGAACGTGGCTGAGTAATTCCATGGAAAGGTTATGTTTCTGAATTCTGAGTTTCAAGTTCCAAAGGTGGAAGGCGATATCTCATTAAATGATTCCACCGAAAATATGTCTTTCTGACTTTCAAGTTCTGGGTGGAAAGGCGGAAGGGAAGAAGGTTAATGTTTCTATCATGTTTTTTGTTTCAACTTCCGAGTTCTACGGGGCAAAGGCCAAAGGTGGAATTTTGTTTGGATGACCCTGTCACACATTATGCTTCTGATTCCCGATTCCGCAGTAAAAAGGAGGAAAGGAGAGTACAAAGGGCGGAGTATGGAAATGACAAGTTCAGTGCGGAAAAGGTGATTACGATCGCATAAGGGATCTATCAAGGGCAGAATGACTGTTATAGTGGTTCTAATCCTAAGAATGAATGTTGAAGAGGGTGTTAACGTCCATGCCCTATGTTTATAAAGGAGAACAAAGGTTCTTAAAGAAATTTTTTTAATTATCCACATTTTGGAGTATGGGTACGTTATAATCTGGGTCTTTGTTGACAACCGAGGACCTGAACCTGGGTCGACCGGAAGAATAAAGCTAACAGTCTCACTAGTTTTTGGGTTACATTAGCCCATGTTTCTACTAGTGTTCTTGAGAATATCAGAAGGTTATGTTTCAAATTTCTCTAGTGAAAACATTCTAAAGAGAAGGATTTACACTATATTTCTTAGCATAGATTAACACTCCCCAAACAGTTGGGGGATGGGGTCTAAAACACCATCTAACTTTTTCCAATTTAGTTGCAACAAAAAGTATCTGGTGACTAGTTTCCAATAATGATCTCTGGGTTAAAGTGATTAATCATAAATATAATCAGCCAATGACTATCATGGAATGGATCATACTTGGCCTAATAGTGTAGAAGAATATTTCTATTATGTGGAAATCCATGATATCTTCCTTTGATATTATTGGGGACTGGATATATTGGAATCTAGGTGATTGTAGAAGCATTAGAATAGGAAAAGACTCTTGGATTGGAAAATCAAATGCACACAGACTTCCAGAGAATATGTTTACTACACTCAATAATAGAGGTTATATTTTCTTAAATCAGGTACAAGATCATCTCAGTTCCACCCATATTCAACAAGAATGGATTCCTCATGAACACATGGGATTTGAACGTGAAGAGAAACATATGTGGGGAATATATATAAAATCCCTTGAAGAATGCAAAATCATATTAGAGGATGTGAAGGATACAATCAAGTGGACCAAAAATTGCATGGGTGGATCATATCTGCTAAGAATTGGTTACAATGCTATCTAGGAAGAAGAAGATGATCACCTAAGAGTTTAATGGTGGAATCAAATTATTTGGGATTTAAAATATCCCTTCAAGACCACCATTTTCATGTGGCTTACTCTCTTAGGAAAAAATGTTAGATTTTAGTACTTTAACAATGGTTATGTTATATCTTCAAACAATATGCAACATAATACAATAACCATATACAATAGGATCACTGAAAGAAATACAAGCACAACAAAACAAGAGCACACAGGTTTAGTTTGGGATGCCCTAATAAGGAAGAAAACCCAACAAACTTCTTTAGTATAGATTACTCAGTAAGTGCAATGTCATTTAGTACAAGCCAATAGCTAAATTCTCTTCCACAGAAAGATCATGAGAATAAGACAAGATAGAAACCCCAAGAATAAGATGTCTTCTCCAAGCATCTACTCTTCTCTCCCAAGCGAGCTTGTTGTTCTTCTTCTCTCACTATCGAATTGATTGAGTGAGTGATATGTCAAAATGAGAGGATATCCTCCACTATTTATACTTGTTTTCTAAGTGACTTTTCCTTATGGGGCCAACTTATTAATCTATTAGGGCCGACTTCACATTGGTACAATATAATATAAACTCTCTTTAGAGTCTTCTTAGATCACCCAATTGAAATGGTTTACATTGATTCTAAGGTACTTTACATGATTTATTACAATAATAATATCCTGAAATTAAGTACATTAATAATACAACATTACACATCAATAATACAAGAAAAATATCTTCCAAAGTTACACAATCTTCAGTGCTCCCTCTTAACAAGGAATGTATTCTTGTACCATTGACTACTGACATCTCTCAAATCTATGTCATAAGAAGTTATATAGTGACACCCCTTTTTGATGTTGGATGTAGGTCCCACATATCTCTATAGTGCCAACCATTTTTCATGTTGGATGTATAGCTCAAATGTCTTTGCAGTGCCAACCATTTTTCATGCTGGATGTATAGCTCACATGTCTTTCAGTGCCAACCCTTTTTCATGTTGGATGTAAGTCTCACACATCTATGCAGTGCCAACCCTTTTTCATGTTGGATGAACATCTTTATAGTGCCAACCCTTTTTCATATTAGATGTAAATATCACATGTTTCTATAGTGCCATCCTTGTTTCATGATGGATGCACATATTTATAGTTCCATCCCTTTTTCATGTTGGATGAAAAGTACACACATATTTGGAGTGCGATCCCTTTTTCATGTTGGATGCACATATTTACAATGAAAACTCTTTTTCATATTGGATGTAAAGTACACACATCTTTGTAGTGCCATCCCTTTTTCATGATGGATTCACATATTTACAGTCCCATCCCTTTTCATGTTGGATGTAAAGTACACACATCTTTACAGTGCCATCCATTTTTCATGTCGTATGCACATCTTTATAGTGCCAACATTTTCTCACATTGGATTTAAAGTTCATATGTCTTCCACAGTTCCATAGTTTCATGTGGGATGTGAAGACCACTAGTATGCATATAGGACTCATCACTCCCTCTTATGATGGAAAACTATATAGACAACTCCAATCTTGTCTCTGAAGTTCTCAAACTTCACTCTCAACAAAGGCTTAGTCAACACATCAGATATCTACTCATCCATCACAATATATTGGAGCATCACTACTCTTCTCTGCACCATATACATGATATAGTGGTACCTTATCTCGATGTGATTCAACTTGTCATGAAACATAGGTTTTTCGGATAACTTCACACATCTCTAGTTGTCACAGAAAATGCAAGTCACCTCTAACTCGAGATCAAACAATCCTGCAAGTAGCTCTCTGTTACATCCGATTTTACCACTCATGGTTGATCACATATTTATGGCCTTCCTTGTCCCTCTGCAGACTCTTTAGACCCCATGGACTGATATTGTACCTTTGATGTTTCCAAGTTCAGCCCTAAAAACACCCATGTATTGTTGTACGCAACTTTTAATCCTATACTCACATGTATAAGCGACTTTTGACCTCAAACCCACGTACATCAGGATGTGTGCATAAATCCAAATATTTTTGGAGTTTTTCTTGATGTGTGTCCAAACCACTTGTCTCTTGGCCTTCCATATGCCTCGGGATCACTCGGATTTGACCCTCCATTACCCCTTTGGAGTGCTATATAAGGAACCCCTTGGATACATTGAAAAAGAGGAATTGAAGTGCAAAAAAACTATAGTCCATTGTTGTCATAGCTTGCATATACTTGAGCCTACATCCCTTTGTCCCTTTAGAGAACTTTGTGTTATTCCCAAGCTTTCCTTTTCTTGTGAGCTTGCTATCGAGAGATGGAGGATTGAGGTGGTGGAGGCCTAGGTGGAGGACTCATTTTCTCCAGTTCGCAGACGTGCCAATAGAGGTTGTCACTTGTGTAATCTCTGATTTGATTAATAGAAATATCTTTTCCTGTCCAATAATGTGCATCATGAATGAATATTGAATCCATGGATATGTTTAATTGCTTATACATTGTTGATTATATATGCTAGAGTATATATAACACCATATTATATAGCATGCTTGTCTTGTTTGTTGTTGTTGAGTGCAAATTGCTAGCGCAAGCGAGATTGGAAAAAGCTCTACAGGGATCTACTTCAACTGTCTGGAATAAGGTATGATTCGAGATCTTTTAGTGTTAGATGTTTGGTTTCTCTTGCATATTGGGAAGGGATTGATTTCTCAGGTCTAGCTGTCTATTGTGGTACACCCCAATCCATAGGAAGTTTCTCTCCGTAATAGAATTGGCGACTCCGCTGGGGACGTTCCTTGTTTTTGTTTGGGGTTGGGGGCATAATGTGCTTGATCTTATTGAATTGATCTGATTTATCTATTTCTGTGTCGGGTCTGGGGGCATGTTTTCCTCGTAGTGTCCTGAAGGAGTAAATTTTGTCTCAGCTTATCTATTTACCTTATTTTTCTCTCTTTTTCTTCCTGTACACGGGTTTAGCTTTACGCGGGTTTTCCTAGAATAGTCATGTGTGTACACAATTTTACTGAGAACAGTCACGTATGCCTTGATTTTTTGCTTTATTGGGAGGATTAATTGTTACTGGGTGATTTTGGATGATTGCTGAGTCTTCTTGGATGCTTCTGGAGTCTGTATGCACCCCTGTTTCTGACCAGAGACTTCTTTTAGTTCAATTTTTAGAAATGTTCTTGTCATTCATTTTCTAATTTTTTGTTTTGAGATTAATGCATTAGGTCTCTTTTACCTTGGTGCTTTGCATGGCTACTATTTGTGAGTGGTTGTAGATTCTGAGGGTGGTAGAGTCATATTTTTGCTTTTATATCTCATTTAATTCAAAAATACAAAAATATTTTGCTTTTTGCATAGTTATGCATTGCTTGCATTTTGCATCAGCATGGTACTTGCATTAGGCTTGCTTGGTGAATCTTAGTCATATTTTCATATAGGAATGATTGCATATACATTTGAAGGAAAAATATTGCACTTCACGTAGTAGAATACCCTATTTTTCATTCTACACAGTGCATTTACATTGATTTTTAGGTGTGTGTTTTACTTCATGTTGTGTCATAACATCATAAGTTGCATGATCATTACCCTTTGAGTAATCACAACCAAATAAAATCAATGCTTAGTAAAATGAATTACACTCTTTTATTTTCTAGGGTGCATCAACACGATTAGGTTTTAGGGTCTTGGAATAGTTCATTGTAACTTAATTCTCCAAGACCACTAGACAAAACAAGTAGGTGTCTGTCCAGGTGAGAGAGAGAAATCTTTGGTATAATTAGTGTTTCTCAGGATGCTCCTCTTACACAGGAGTTAAGCACGAGGCAATGCATGCGATTTTGATTGGGATGAACCCTGGTCACTTTTTGTGAGCACCGAGGATATTTCCAGGATCGTATTGGTATTTGGGGGCTCTTTTGAGTTTCGGGATTTGCTACCCTTCCCATACAGTCGATCCCGCCTGTGACTGTCCACCTGAGCATTGGTTATATTGGGGTGACCTTATTTACCTTACCTAGGTATCGCAGGGGGTAATTGCAGAGGTTATTCTGTAGGTGTCCTGGATAGGTAGGGGTCGGACAGCACAGTCGCTATATTCCTTGAAGCTAAGGGCCACTATAATTGGTTACGTACCTCCGCTTGTAGTGTATGGGAGTTTTGAGCCTCTCCTAGGAAAGACATACCTGCTGCATTCAGGAGATCACATATCCTCCCCTTAGTTTGCTTGTATTTTGGCTGCATATTCTCTTAGGAGTGTGCTCTTTATGCACTAGTGGGATTTTAGGATCATGGTTACTTGAGTATATTTATGTTCTCTTAAGTTCAGATCCTTTTTTTTTTTGCATGCCTGGTATCCTGTCACCCATCCTTGGTCCTAGTACGGATGCTGGTGTCGGACTTGGGGGCATCACATCCCCTTACCATGCTCATGGATTTGGGAATGGTCATATTCCATCCTCTACTCCATTTGTGGAGGATTTTTATTCCCTTCGCTTGGTCTTTACACCAGTGGTCACCCTCATGGGGGTGGTAGTGGATACGTGAATGTTGGGTCTTCACCTTACTTTCCTTCTTATGTACCATCGTTCACCACACTATTTCCTTTGGATGTAGTTGTCATGATCAATCCTCCTTGTGGCCTATATTTTAGACTCTTTACTGACTATTTCCAGGTGTTTTGGACTAATATTATTGTCATGTAGGGTCTGAGGTTTTGCACACTCTCTCCGAGGTCTTTGCTGATTTTACCACACATGGTTGATCACATATTTATGGCCTTCCCTGTCCCTTTGCAGACTCTTTAGACCCCATGGACTGATATTGTACCTTTGATGTTTCCAATTTCATCCCTAAAAACACTTGTTTATTGTTGTACACGACTTTTAATCCCATACTCACATGTATACGTGAATTTTGACCTCAAAGCCACGTACATCGGGATGTGTGCATAAATACAAATATTTTTGGAGTTTTCCTTGATGTGTGTCCGAACCACTTGTCTCTTGGCCTTCCATATGCATCGAGATCGCTCGAATTTGACCCTCCATTACCCCTTTGGAGTGCTATATAAGGAACCCCTTGGATACATTGAAAAAGAGGAATTGAAGATCAAGGAAACTATAGTCCATTGTTGTTGTAGCTTGCATATACTTGAGTCTGCATCCCTTTGTTCCTTCAGAGAACTTTGTGTTCTTCCCAAGCTTTCCTTTGCTTGTGAGCTTGCTCTCGAGATATGGAGGATTGAGGTGGTGGAGGCCCAGGTGGAGGACTCAATTTCTCTGGTTTCCAGACGTGCCAACAAAGGTTGTCACTTGTGTAATCTTTGATTTGATTAATAGAAATATCTTTTCCTATCCAATAATGTGCATTTAAATGAATATTGAATCCATGGATATGTTTAATTACTTATACATTGTTGATTTTGTATACTAGAGTAGATCTAACACCATATTATATAGAATGCTTGTCTTGTTTGTTGTTGTTGAGAGCAAATTGCTAGCGCAAGCGGGATTGGAAAAAGCTCTACAGGGATCTACTTCAATCGTCCCGAATAAGGTATGATTCGAGATCTTTTAGTGTTAAATGTTTGGTTTCTCTTGCATATTGGTAAGGGATTGATTTCTCAAGTCTAGTTGTCTGTTGTGGTACACCCCAAGCCATATGAAGTTTCTCTATGTAACAAAATTGGTGACTCCACGAGGGACGTTCCTTGTTTTTGTTTGGGGTTGGGGGCACAATGTGCTTGATCTTATTGAATTGCTCTGATTTCTCTATTTCTGTGTCAGTCTGGGGGCATGTTTTCCCAGTAGTGTCCTCAAGGAGTAAATTTTTTCTCAGCTTGTCTATTTACCTTATTTTTCTCTTTTTTTCTTCCTGTACGTGGGTTTAGCTTTCACAGTCACATATACACGCAGGTTTTCCTAGAATAGTCGCGTATGTACGTAGGTTTACTGAGAACAGTTGTGTATTCCTTTATTTGTTGCTTTATTGGGAGGATCAATTGTTACTAGGTGAGTTTTGATGATTGCTGAGTCTTCTTGGATGCTTCTGGAGTCTATATACACCCCTGTATCTGACCAGAGACTTCTTTTAGTTCAATTTTTAGAAATGTTCTTGTCATTCCTTTTCTATTTTTTTGTTTTGAGATTAGTGCATTAGGTCTCTTTTACCTTGGTGCTTTGCTTGGCTACTTTTTATGAGTGGTTGCAGAGTCTGAGGGTGGTAGAGTCATATTTTTGCTTTTATATCTCATTTAATTCAAAAATACAAAAATATTTTACTTTTTGCATAGTTATGCATTTCTTGCATTTTGCATCAGCATGGTACTTGCATTAGGTTTTCTTGGTGAATCTTAGTCATATTTTCATATAGGAATGATTGCATATACATTTGAAGGAAAAATTTTGCACTTCACGTAGTAGCATACCCTGTTTTTCATTCTACATAGTGCATTTGCATTGATTGTTAGGTGTGTGTTTTACTTCATGTTGTGTCATAACATCATAAGTTGCACAACCATTACCCTTTGAGTAATCACAACCAAATAAAATCAATGCTTAATTAAATGAATTACACTCTTTTCATTTCTAGGGTGCATCAACAAGATTAGGTTTTAGGGTCTTGGAATAGTTCATTGTAAGTTAATTCTCCAAGACCACTAAACAAAACAAGTAGGTGTATGTCCAGGTGAG
This sequence comes from Pseudotsuga menziesii, assembly GCA_001517045.1. Lineage (NCBI taxonomy): Eukaryota > Viridiplantae > Streptophyta > Pinopsida > Pinales > Pinaceae > Pseudotsuga > Pseudotsuga menziesii. The sequence continues at coordinate 46,828 of LPNX010301009.1, read as the reverse complement.
AGAGAGAAATCCTTGGTATAATTAGTGTTTCTCAGGACACTCCTCTTACACGGGAGTTAAGCACGAGGCAGTTCACGTGATTGTCACTTGATCCAAGGGATAGTATTATATTCCTTCTTGCCTTCCCAAATACATTTGTAGCATAGTTTCCTCATAGATTCAATAATTCCTTTAGGAATACATGCTAAGGACATCTATTAAAATGGAGTATCTTCAAATACTACTTTGACAAGTGCCAATCTTCCACTTATAGAAAATTATCTATTACTCCAAATATTTATTCTACCTTCCAATTTTTTGATAAGCCACCTCTAGTCTGAATTCAAGTATCCATTGGGCTTTAAATGCAATCCTATGTATTTTAGACCTTTGGAAAAATTTACAACTTTAAATGGAGAAAAAACCCAAACAATAATTTCTATCTTCATTTTATAATCCAACAGGAGAAATGGAAGATTTGTTTACATTAATATTTGTACATGTTGGATATTCCTATAATATTAAAATAGAATTGAGAGCCATGATATCTTCGCGAGACCCATTTCAAAATATTAGGATTTCATCTACAAACAGTAGATGGGATAAGTACATAGAACCTTTTACGTGAATACCATTAAAATTTCCTTTAGTATTTGCATTAAGAATAGCTCTACTTAAGCCTTATTCCACCAACAAGAACAAAAGATAAGATAATGGAAAACCTTGTATAATACCTCTCCCCATATTGAAAAAACTACATGCAACTCCATTGATAAGAATTTCCATGGATACAGATTGGATACAACTCATAATACAAGCTGTGGTGAATGCAACACAAAAACTTAGATGGATTAACAACATCCTGATATAGGACCATCTAGAGTTGATTGAACTCCTTAGTTAGATCAATTTTTATTATTGATGCTTGAAGATTTTTTAATTTTATGGAAAGGATACCTTCTTGTGCAAACCAAATAGCTTCATGAATACGGCACCCTTTACAAAAGCCCAATTGTTCTAGAGAGATAGCTATTGATAAAATGTGGTGTATCCTCCGAGAGATTATTTTTGATATCACATTGTATATGTAGTTACAAAGCGATATAGCACAAAAATCATAAAAATACAAAGGATTATCTAATTTTGGGATCAATGTAACAAAACTAGTGTCAAAAGCTACTAGGATTGTGCATTATTTCCTTATATCTTCATCTACCTGTAAAAGATCATTCTCCTAAATTTCCAAGAACCATAGAAAGAATTCAACCATCCAACCATTTGGACTGGGATTTTATCCCGTTGCAAATTGTGCAATACTGAGGTGAGTTCCTCCCTCGATATCTCCTCCATTAACATTTTATTATCCTTTACATTGACAAAATTGGGATAAAATTCTATCATTTGGATTAACTTTGATAAATTTATGCTTTCTTCCGCATTATAAATATTTCAGATGTGATTCACCCCTACCCTGGATATATCGCCGAATTTAAAGGCCTCAGTTGCTTTTGGATTTGCAATCTTCCAGGTTGTGTTTGATAATCTCCTCATGTTTGCAAAATTATAAAAAAATTATGTTTTTATCTCTTTTTGAAATCCATACCGGTCTACTCTTGAGTAGCCAAGCCGCTTCCCTTGCTAGTAATAACTCTCTTTTTCAGATTTCTAGATCCATCAACTGCTTTCTACTAGACTCTAAATTGTAGCCTCCATTTGTTGAGTCTATATTGATTTTAATATTGAGCTTTATAGACAACAAATCCTCATTGACCTTTTTTCTTGTTCGGCTACCCAACCTATAATAGCTTCTTTAATCCTTTTAAGACTGTATATAAAGTTACCTTGGGCCCAAGAGTGTACTAATGAGTCAAAATGTACCCAAAGTTTTTTACCAAATGGATAAGGCTATCATCCTTTATCCATTCCAAGCAAAATTTAAAGGGACTGGGAGGATTCCTTCCATCTTCTATAATTTCCATCAAAACTAGGGACTGATCAAAGGCTCTCCCATTACTTACCCGCTATTTTAGATGATAAGAGTAATTAAGGAAACCCTTTGACAACAGAAACCTATCCAATCTCTTGGCAGTGATATAACCAAATTTAATTCTTTTGTTACTCTAGGTGGGCGAAAGATTGATAGGAGAAATATCCACCAAACTTGTTTCGTTAAAATATTTTATAAAGAAATTACAGAGTATATCTACCTGACCATTTTGTCACAATCTCTGAGTATCCTAGAGATAAATTTACATCACATCCTAATATTACCATTTCCTTCTGAATACAAGTCTTTTTAAGTGAATTTTCCCAGTAGGATACCCTCTCCGATTAGGGTCCATATATATTTAGAGTTAATAGATCTTTTCCAAGACCCATAAAGAAATTTTCCAGACCAATTATTGGATTAATTGTCCAAGCATTTGAGAGATGCATAAATCGCAACCTCCAGCCAATTAAAATACCCCCAGATTTCCCTTTATCATCAAAAACTGTGAAATCCCAACTCTTAAGCAAACATTTTAGCTCCTAAACTACAATATATCCATCACACATAGTTTCTTAAAGAAATAACAAATATGGAGAGTGAATTTCTACCAAATGTTTTAGTACCATTTTTTTGGGTTGACTAGACAAACCCCTGTAGTTAAGAGAAAGGTGAATCATGGATAAACGGATGCCGAGGTAAGTACTCTATGAATCCCATAAAAATATAGTTGATAAACTAATACAATGTCAATATCAACTTTTACTTAATCCACCATAAGATAGGATTTACTACCTTTACCACGAGGGATAGATAAGGGACCTAGTTTTTCCCCTAAACCCCCTACAAAAGCATCCATAGAAACTATAGATAATAATTTGGACTAATCCTTACTTCTAAAGACTCCCCTAGAAAATCACCTTGTGATGACCTTAAATTCGAAGAGAAAAGTTTCCCTAGAGTAGTGGCTTACCCATTTCAATTGAAGAGTTTGGGGTTCGATTTCCTTCTCTACCCCATCCAAACAAATATTCATAACAATTCCCGCTGCCTTATCATTGTTGTATTCTGCCTTATTATTATTGTTGTATAACAATTTCTGTTGCCGTATTATTATTGTTGTTGTATTCTCCCATGTGAAAAAGACAACCATCATAAGATAATTCCATAAACCTTTCCAAATATGTCCCAACATGCCTCACCTAAATAATTCCATTATTAGACTTCAAATTTAACAAAAAAGGTCCCCCATTATTTTCCAAAGATTGTCCAACAAGCCTCTCGTGCGTAAATCCCTTATTAGACTTCAAATTTGACAAAAAACAATTCATCCTAGAATAATACATGTTTCAACGATTACATCTAAAAGGAACCCCTTCATAATCAAGCATTTGAATATGCGAAGGACATCCAAGAGTGATGGCCATATAATCAACTAATCCCTCCTTTAAATCAAGGTTTACCAAGATCCATGCAACAATTAAAACCCGAGTCGAAACATAGGGAAGTCCAAAGTCCAACCTTGATCAATTCTCCAACCGTGTCACCTATGACCTTAAAGATCCGGGGAGACCAAAAATTTAATGGAAGAGAAGGAAGACGTACTCAAAACATGGATTTGTCCAATCTTTCCTTATGTGCATAAAAAAGTGGACTCCATCATTTAAGACTGAGTAGGGAAGAATTCCATGAGCACAAGCACAAGCACATCTATTGCAAGATTTTGTCCACGTCCTCCTTTCTTTTGTTTTAAAGACTGCATAATTCTATCCAAGAAAGGGCCTTCAATTCACATTAATACACTCCTCTAGAGATTTCAGGTTACAATGACGGCCATGGAATCACCCAAAAAAAGTAAGTACGCTCTGCAGTATCCACCACATCATTCATCTGTACCTCGGTCCCCAAAACATAAAATATTTTCGATTAATACACTTCGAAATTATTCCTTTGGACGGGACCTGAGCTACACATTTCTCTGCGATGGGTGGACAGTATATGAGGGCTTCGGGAGCCTAAGCTAAAGAGTGAGGACGAGTTACCGACAAGTTCGAGTTTGAAAGTGAAAGGATTTCGAAAGGAAGGTAAACCAACGAGCCACAAACAAAAGAGTAGCAGGAAACATTAGGGTTTTTCCCAACTTCAGACAAAGGAAAAGAAAATTTAGAAACTGATGAATGAATCTTTAATGAAGAGCTTGTCAGCCATCAAATCGGTGGAAAGATGATTCAATGAACCAGATAGATTGGATCACTTCTGTTAAGTCCCTATAGGGTACATATAGTTTTTGAAATCATTCATATATTTGAGTACTTAACACCCCATTCTCACTTTGAACGGAACGAATAGGATGTGGGATCTGAAATTAGAAGCTCAATTTCATTGACTGAACATCCAAAATCTCGTATTCTATTCTCTTGATGCTCATGCTCCATGAATGAATTAATAGTTTCGTCGAGTATGTTTTTAACCATAGTTCACAAATTCGGCCAAATCAACCTAAATAGTATGGAATTTCGAAAGTTCTATTTGAGGGTAAAATAAATGGGTTTGATTAGGATCCATCCTAGCATATGCTAGGATGTACTTTCAGATCTAACCCTAGTGTCCAATCACAAAGTTTAGAGGTGAAATTGATTAGGATCCATTATAGCATATGCTAGATGTAATTTCAGATCTAGTCCTAGTGTCCAATCACAAAGTTTCGAGGTGAAATTGAATGGGCACATGATTAGATTCTTGAAAGTTGAAAGTTCTTATATATAGTTCATGATATCTCTAGCACTAATTGACAAATATATTTCAAATTTTCATTTTTATTTTAGATTTTTGAAAGTTTAAAGCTATTAGATGTAGGCCATAATACCTACAACGCTACTTAAACTAAAATACTTCAAATTTTCACTTTGTTTTTGAAAATCCCTCATTTATATGATGCAATAATAAGAGGTACCTTGCGAGAATGCCCTCTTTTAATTAATCGTCATATTGATTCTATTATCTCAATGCCCAATGAACAACAAGACTACAGATGGATATATAAATTTATGACTAATTTATAAGTATTTTGCTTTGATGTTATACGCCTCCCTTAGCTTAGGATATAATAAAACTTCAATACATCCACTTAAATAATCGAAATATCATAGCCATAAATCTAATATTATCTAATTTTGTGTGTGGATATTTTTCTAAAGCTAGTTTTTTTATCTTACTCAAACTCAATAAGTATTGTTATTGTGACTAGTTGGGACAAGTCAAGAGTCATGATAGTCCATTCAATGCTATGTACCTCACATTGCACTGGTAGGTATGCAAATTTATTTGGAATTTGAAGTTGAGAGTTCATTCAACTCTTCTGTATCTCTCTACCTACCATACATATGCTAGAAATGCTTTGTTTTCCACCTGCATGTTTCATTAATACAACATTATTACGACGACAACTAACAGGTGGGTCTATTGCTCCAAGTTAGCAACATCTAAGTTAATTAACCCATTCTTCACATAAAATCTTCTGGATTTTGGGACTATATTTTGCTTCTCATTTATTGATATTTGTAGTCAGTCTGGATTGGATGGGTAGTTTATTTGGTAAGGAGGAGGTTTGGGATCGAGATTCAATATTGACCATGTAGGAATCATGCTAATTCAAAGCCAACTATGTTAACAGGTTAAAGTGTTATGGATGAAACTATGCTAACATGAGTGCTTTCCCTTCGTATTCCCATAGTACAATGGTTTTCTAGTGATGGTAGTCTAAGAGCCCATCATTAAGTTAGTTGTCCATAGTTTATTTCTTGGCTCTCAAAATAGGGCCAAGTATAAAGAGTCTATGAGGTGAGGGCCATACAAATAGAATGCCTTGGAAATCATATTATCTAGTTAGGGATACTTCCTTATTAGAATGAAGCTTTTACATTGTATTCTAAATGAGTTTAATTTATATAAAGAAATCATTACTTCTCAAGGGATAGCATGCTTATAGTTTTTGAAATAAATATGTACAACAATTTGCACTCTATGTATAATTTTAGTTTTAGAGGTCAATCCCTATAGATGGCTTTATGTGAACAAGAGGGACCCTTTGCACTCCCATAGTCCAAATTTTTTCTAGTCGTGATAAATTGAGAGCCCCTAGTTAAGGTAGTGGTCCCAAGTTCCTACATGTAAAATTGTTATGAATATAAAATAACAATAAATTATAAAAGATAAAAATAAAACATGATAAATTAGTTAATAATTTAAAAGACACGTCCTTACAATTGAAAAGGCACGATGACATGTATAAAAAGGCCACATATGTAAATCTATAATTATATTTCAATAATAAATTCATATTCAATAATATTTATTATTTTCCACATGCAGTAATTTACCTATGGTTGACTTATTTAGTTGGGCAGTCATCGAGTATGTCCGAATACAAAACACAACATTGGTGTCAGAACAAGTGTAATCCGAACTTTGGTCATTATTTTTAGACTTTGTCTAAACTTGGTGATGCAAGTGCATTAGGCCAAGCATTTAAACCAAAGGCTTATCAATGTGATGGATTGGTCACATGCTAAAGCTGAAGCATTAACAATTTATTCCTAAAATTTTGGACATTTAGTTAGAGAATTTTTGAACATTTAGTTAAGAAATGGTTAGAAGATTTTAAATAAAGACTTGAATTAAAAAAACAGTTAGTGGTAGTTTCTTTGCTTCTTGGAAGTGAGGATTGGTTTTTAATCTCGAGGATTTCATTTTGGGGAGACTAGTTTTTGGAGAAACAAAAAGAGGAAAATATTCTCGTATGTACTCGTGTAAATGTACCTCTTTTCTAAATAGAAACGACTATGTTAATAAATGCATCTACAAGTGTTTAAACCGATGAGAAGCGATGGTGCTTGGGAATTTAATTTAACTGGGAGTTCTTCTGCACATTTGTGGATGATACTGGGCAAATTAATATAGTTACTAAACATTATAAGTGGATTCAATTTTATTCCTATTTACTTCATGATTTGGCAAACAATTTCAATTGTGTAAATGTAAAGGTGCGGTAGATTGTTGTGTCTCGGCCTTTGATGGTCAAATATGGAATTAACTGCATGTTGAATCTTGAGTTCCCAAATGTATTTTGTCTCTAGCCTTTGTTATTGGTGTTTGCGAGAATCCTTATTATTTTATTATCATTATGAATTGTCTTATCAAATACATGTGGAGAATAGAGGGAACACATGTAGCCTGCAAAATAGAATATCAATTAGTTAAATAGAAATCACCTCAAAGGAATGGAGAGAGCGTTAAAATGTTGTATTTAATCTGAATAGATTTTTTTTTAAATACCGTGAGAAACATTTAAAGAAGGCTACGTTGGAATTCGAATAGATTATCTTTGTTTTGGGTGAGAGAAGAAGCGTTACCAGATCCAGCGCCAGTGCAAAGTTTCTTTTGTTATTTGGTTTTGGCTTTTCATCCCTTTATAGCCATCATTTTTTGGTATTAGAGCGATAACGTTGTTGTTTCCTACAGTATACAGAGATGAATAGACCAGTAGGAAGAGAATGAGGTCGAAGAGGTAGACCTAGGGATAACGCAGGACTCCGAGAAGAGATAAGGAGACTGCAAGTTTGATTAGAAGCCACGGAAGTGGGAATACATCGAGATCCTAAAGATGGATATACTACTAAGCCTGATGAGGTACCTGAAGAAGAAGAAGCGGTACCTTCTGAAGTTAAATTGTTGAGAGCAGTATTGGGCTCAAGTTCAAGGCCAAAGCCTAGAATCTCCATTTACGATGGTAGTTTGAAGGCTGAGAACCTAATAGACTAGATCTGTGAGATGGACAAGTATTTTGAGTACAATGAGATTGATGAAAACAAAAGAGTTAAGTTTTTAGTGACAAGGTTGAAAGGTCACGCTGCACTATGGTGGGACAACGTACATGCTGAAAGAAGGGAGAAGGACAAACCATTGACAAAGAGCTGGGATAGAATGGTGGCAAAGATGAAGAGTAAGTTCTTGCCAAAGGATTACCAGCTAAATCTCTACAGACAAGTGTAAAATATCAAGCAAAAGATGATGACAGTGAGAGAGTACACCGAAGAGTTTTACTAGGTGAACTTGAGAGTAGGTTATGTAGAAGATACCCCAAAGAAGACAGTAAGGTATATCAATGGTTTGAGGCTGGATATCCAAGATGAAAGCAACATACTTTCTCCAAGAACAGTAGAGGAGGCATACCGGTGTGCTTTGAAATCGAAAGAAAAGATAGAAAGGAAGCAAAACTCTAGAAGAGGGCATGGTTTTGCTAGAGGGAAAGGACAATCAACTGGAAAAGGGAAACTTCCAACACAAAATAATGATGAAGGCAGTTCAAATCAGTAAGGATAGTTAGAGAAAGAAGGTGGAAGCATAGGAGGAATACCTTACCAGATAGGTATAGGTAGAGGAAGAGGTAGAGAGATTGTCTACTGGTGTTACAGATGTAACACTTTGGGTCATCGATCTTTTCAATGTTCTGAGAATGAAAATATAGGACAGCGAGGTGCATACATAGCTCAAACTGAAGCAGTAGATGCACAAGCACTTGAGGTGGAGAATGTGTCAGAGACCGAAGAGGTGTTGATGATGTACAAATTCCTGTTGAAACTAGCAAAGGACACTGTTGAACCAATTCAAAGGAAATCTTTATTCAAGACAATGTGTAAGGAAAAAGGTAAATGATCTAAATTGGTGATTGACAGCGGAAGTATGTACAATTTAATCTCCCAAGAAATGGTGGAAAATTGGGTTTGAAAAAGGTTAAGCATCCCATACCTTATAAAGTGTCGTGGTTGCAAAGTGGACACCAATTGTTGGTACAAGAGCAAAGTGAAGTTGATTTTTAGATTGGTAAGTATAAGGACAAGGTACTTTGTGGCATAATGCCAATGTATGCTTGTCACATTATTCTGAGTCGCCCATGGCAGTTTGACAGGAAAGTGATACATGATGGAGAAATCAATTATTATAAATTCAAAAAGTATGGCATCAAGCACACTCTTGTACTATTGAAAGAGGAAAGCATAGCTGAAACAAGCAGCCCAAAAGTACTACTGCTAGGTGGAAAGGAATTTCTACAACAGATGGAAGAAGAAGAGGTAAGTTATGCAGTGGTTTGCAAGCCAAAGGTGGTACTTCTGCATACTGAAATTGTAGATTTACCTATCGAAGTGCAGGATTTTTTGCAAGAGTATCATGATATTGTAGTTGATGATTTTCCATGAGTTTCCGTGTGAAAGAAGCATAAGTCATCACATAGAATTGATACCGGGAGAAATTCTTCCAAACAAGGATGCGTACCGAATGACACCCAAAGAGAATGAAGAACTGAGGAATCAAGCCCAAGAACTGTTGGACAAAGGACTAATAAGAGAAAGTTTCAGTCTGTGTGTTGTTCCTATAGTACTAACTCCAAAGAAGGGTCGAGAATGGAGATTGTGTATGGACTCCAGAGAAATCAATAAGATCACTATTCGCTACAAGTTTCCGTTGCCACGGATGGATGACACGATGGACTGCTTGAGTGGAGCAGTTTACTTTTCAAAACTTGATTTGAAAAGTGGTTATCATCATATACGGATCAGAGAAGGGGATGAGTGGAAGGCAACTTTCAAGACCAATGATGGATTGTACGAGTGGCTGGTCGTGCCATTTGTCCTCTCAAATGCACCCAGTACCTTTATGCGACTGATGAACGAAGTCTTGAAGTATTTCATTGGTAAGTTTGTCATTTTTTATTCGAATGATATTTTAATTTTCAGTCAAACTAAGGAAGAGCACTTGAGACATTTGAAGTATGTTTTAGAAAGATTGTAGCAAGAAAAGTTATTGATTAACATGAAGAAGTGTTCTTTTATGAAGAGTGAGCTTCTATATATAGGCTTTGTTATTTCTAGGGATGGCTTGAAAATGGATCCGAAAAAGATAGAAACAATTGTAAATTGGTCCTCACCTAAAAATATTTTTGAGGTAAGAAGTTTTCATGGTTTAGCCATATTCTACAGAAAATTTATCAAGAATTTTAGTGGTATTTGTGCACCAATTATTGACACTTAAGAAGGATAGGAAGCCATTTTATTGGACAGCAACAACAACAAAAAACTTTCAATTATTGAAGAAGAAGATCACTGAGAAGCCGGTGTTGAAGTTGCCAGACTTCAATCAGCTCTTTCAAGTAAGATGTGATGCCAATGGGACAGCCATTGGAGTTGTACTGAGTCAAGAAGATAATCCCATTGCATAATTCAGTGAGAAGTTAAATGAGTCAAAACATAAATAATCTTCTTATGACAAAGAATTTTATGCGATGATTCAAGCTTTGAAGCATTGGAGGCATTACTTGATTCCTACAGAGTTTGATCTATTTTCTGATAATTCTTCCTTACAATATATTATACAACAACATAAGCTAAATCATAAACATGCAAAGTGGGTGGAGTTCCTTCAAATTTTTACTTTTGTTTTGAAGCACATCAGTGGGAAGGAAAATAATGTTGTCGATGCTTTAAGTAGGAGATGTTTAATCATGAAGGAGAGTCAAATACATATTTTGGGATTTGATTATTTGAAAGACTTGTCTGACATTGATGCTGATTTTAAAGAATATTTTGCAACATGTAAGAATTTAGATAATAGGGAAAACAGTCCATGGAAAGATTTTATGTTGCAGGATGGACTATTGTTCAAGAACAATCAACTATGTATTCCAAATTGCTCAATGAGGGAAAACTCAGTTCAAGAAAAACATAATGGCGGGTTGGATCGACACTTTGGTGTTGATAGGACACTTGGACAATTGAATCACTTTTATTTTTGGCCTAAGATGAAGGAAGATGTACAAAGGTACATGAACAAGTGCAAGATATCTCAACATGTGAAGGGAAGGAGTCAGAATGTTGGATTGTACATACCTTTACCTATTCCCAATAGACCTTGAGATTCGGTAAGTATGGATTTTGTTTTCGGTTTATCGAGAACTCAACAAGGTAATGATTCAATCCTTGTAGTGGTGGATATATTTACAAATATGGTTCATTTAATTCCATGTTTCAAAACTAGTGATGCTACCCATGTGGCTAATTTGTTTTTTAATGAGATTGTTCACTTGCATGGATTGCCAAAGAGTATAATTTCTGATAGGGACACAAGATTCACAGGGAATTTCTAGAAGTCTTTGTGGAAGAGACTTGGCACTAAGCTAAATTTTAGCTCATCCTCTCATTCATGGTCTGATGGACAGACAGAGGTTGTAAACAGGAGTTCGGGTAACTTGTTGAGGAGTTTAGTAGGTGACCGTCCCGAGCAATGGGATCATGTATTAGCCCAAGCTGAGTTTTCCTATAATGACTCACCAAATAGAAGCACGAAAAAGAGTCCATTTCAGATCCTGTATGGCATGCATCCGAGAGGATTTTGTGAGCTAAGAGACTTGGGAAATATTGAACATAGAAGTGTTGATGGAGAGGATTTTGCAACAGACATGAGTGAGTTGAATGAGCAAGTAAAGAAGAGATTACAATATGCCAACTACATATATAAGCAACGAGCAAATTTGCACAGGAAAGAGGTGAACTTTGAAGTGGGAGACATGGTCCTAGCTCATCTAAGAAAGGAGAGGTTTCTAAGGGGAGAGTAAAACAAGTTGAAAATGAAGAATATAGGACCTTGTAATATTCTTCGCAAGTTTTCAGCGAATTCTTATGAGTTGGAGCTACCTCCAGGAATTGGAATCTCACCCATTTTTAATGTAGCAGATTTGTATTCCTACACAGCTGGTGATTAAACTCGAACTCCTAAGAATCTTGACCACGATGAAGGCAAGAAGCAACAGTGGCTGAAACAAATGCCTTTGGCAGCTAGTTTAGAAGATGAACATATTTTGGATATACATGTTACCAAGAAGACCAGGAGAAAAAAATATTTAGAATATCTGGTAAAGTGGAAAGACCGTTCGATGGAGGATTCTACTTGGATGGATGAGACAGCGCTACAGAAAGCGGGTCATTCTGTAGAAGATCTTATGAGAAGGAGCTCATAAATATTTCTCTCTTGTGGATCCTGATGCAGGTGCATTAGGCTGAGCACTTAAACCAAAGGCTTAGTAATGTGACAGATTCGTCACATGCTAAAGCTAAAGCATTAATAGTTTATTCCTAAAATTTTGGACATTTAGTTAGAGAATTTTTGAACATTTAGTTAGGAAATGGTTAGAATATTTTAAATAAAGACTTGAATTAAAAAACAGTTAGTGGTAGTTTCTTTGCTTCTTGGAAGTGAGGATTGGTTTTTAATCTTAGGGGTTTCATTTTGGGGAGGCTAGTGTTTGGAGGAAAGAAAAAGAGGAAAATATTCCCGTATGTACTGGTGTAAATGTCCCTCTCTACTAAATAGAAACCAACTATGTTAATAAATGCATCTAAAATATGTTTAAACCGATGAGAAGCGATGGTGTTTGGGAATTTAATTTAACTGGGAGTTCTTCTGCACATTTGTGGGTGATACTGGGAAAATTGATACAGTTACTGAACGTTGTAAGTGGATTCAATTTTATTCCTATTTACTTCATGATTTGGCAAACAATTTCAGTTGTGTCAACGTGAAGATGCAGTAGATTGTTTTGTCTTGGCCTTTGATGGTCAAATATGGAAATGATTGCATGTTGAATCTTGAGTTCCCAAATGTATTCTGTTACTAGTATTTGTTATTGGTGTTTCCGATAATCCTTATTCTTTTATTGTCATTTCAAATTGTCTAATCAAATACCTGCGGAGAATAGAGGGAACACATGCAACCTGCAAAAAAAATTATCCATTAGTTAAATAGAAATCTCCTCAGAGGAATGGAAAGAGCGTTTAAATTTTGTATTTGATCTTAATATATTTTAAAAAAATATCGTGAGAAACATTTGAAGAAGGATGCGTTGGAATCCGAATAGATTATCTTTGTTTTGGGTGAGAGAAGAAGTGTTACCAGTTCTAGCGCCAGTGCAAAGTTTCTTTTGTTATTTGGTTTTGGATTTTCAACCCTTTATTGCCATCACTTGGCTTTTGGCCATCATTTCTAGGTTTCCCAAAAATATAGCACCTTGTCCAAAAGGAGACATTTGGCCCAAAGAAGATTCAGTCACAACTTTGAAGCAAATCAAGTTAATCTCAAAATATATTATTCCGTGAAAAAATTGAAAGACAACCATAAATCAAGAAATCAAAGTATACGATAAGGGAAGTTAAAAAACAAAAGAAAAAAAATATAGGAAAAAAAATAAAGAAAAAGAAAGAAAAGAAAATATATATTTATTAAACACACATGGTTTTATTTAGTATATTAAAATTATAAAGGAGTTTTATAAAATATATACCAGGAAAAGATAAAGTGATTTAAGAAGTGTTCCAAAGGCTACAAAGTGGGTTTTCAAGTTATTTAAAAGAGTTTATAAAAAAAGTGTAATTATATTAAAAGTTAATTAAAGAGTGTTAAAGTTAAATAAGTTATTTAAGAAAACAAATTTTTATTAATTGAAGAAAAACATATATTCAAAGTGGAAACATTAACAAACTTGATAATAATCAATCTATTATTTTTATAATAATAATTATTATTTTTTTAAATAAAAATCATTTTGAAATAAAAAAGGGTCAAATGGAAGATACATATTTTATTGAGGATAAAACAAGATTTCTCAATGTTCCGTCGAAAGCGCCACTTGCAATGCTAACAATTAATGGCGTATTATATGCAAGTCCTATTACTGTCGCTATTTGTCCAATTATTAAAGAAAACTTTATTAATCTTGATATTCTGAATCAACTACAAGTTTCAGAATCAATTATAGAGAAGAATGGATGGAACAAAGAGCATATAAATTGATTAGAGTCACTACTTAATGATTATAACCTCACATATGGATTCATCGTCATAGCTATAGACGACAATATTATTGACATAATGAAGAGTTCTAACTGGATGGAAACATTGGGTACATTTACCTTCAATGCAACTGAGAAATTCATGACCTTCTTCTGTGAGATGAATAAAATAACAATACAGGACTCATCAATGGCAGTCCCTTCATAACCTTATGGAAGCTATGAATATTTAGAAGAAAAAAGTAAATCGTTTTAAGAAACTCCTCAAGGATAAAGATAAAAAAATTGTGCAAACGCAAGAAACATTAGAATGTCAAGAATCATAGATCTGTCGACATCAACAACAAATAAAATAACTCTAGCAGAAAAATGACAACACTAAAAATGTGCACAAGTTAGAGATCACAAAAGTCAATAACACGTTATCAAGTGACATTGAAGAAATATTCTGTATAAGAAACCATAACAAGATATTAGTTACAAAAATCAAGAAATTGAAAAATAGTTGTAAGATAGAACAATCTAATGAAGACATCGAAATTTTTTTTCTACAGAAGCAAGAAGAAATTCATCACCTTCGAAATCACAATGAAGATATTAAAGAACAACTTAAGAAGTCTAAAGATGAAGAAAAGTTGCAAGAATAAATGATTTAGAAGATTCATAATGATAACAAGTTGTTAGAAAAAAAATAGAATTAATATGGAACGAGACATCAAAATATCCAAAAATACAATATGTAGAAAAATGCACGATTACAGATCTAGTTCATATCACCTTCAAGGTGTCAGCCCAGTTGAAGAAAAACATATATGAAGGTGAAAACAAGAAAACACTACAAATGTTATCAAGGGAAATAACATTATAAAAATTTCCTACCGACATCCAAACCATGAAAGGAGGTATCCTAAAAGTCGTGAACAACTAGCAACAAATACTGATACTAGTGCACTCAAATATCACGATGTCAATTCACCATGGAAGCACAATGTTCAACACCAAATCGATTTAGGATGGATTGATCCTTCTACATATCAAAAGTTTTGTTCAACACTCAACATGTCATATCGTCATGTGTCATTAACTGCAAAAAAAAATCAATAATGTGATGACATTACAGAGAAAGACATAAAGACTTTTTCAAATTGCTTCGAGGACAGAGCATTTCTAAATATGAAGGCAATGCTATGAACATAAGATAACAATAAATAATAAATGATAAATAATAAAACATGATTAATTAGTTAATAATTTAAAATACAAGACCTTAGCATGAGGCATGTATAAAATGGCCACAAATGTAAATGTATAATCATCTTTCAATAATGAATTCATATTCAATAATATTTATTCTTTTCCACGTGGAGTTATTTTCAATTGGTTAACTTACTCAGTTGGATAGTCATCGAGTGTGTTCAGATACAGAACAAAACAACAATATTTGTTGGATCCGAAAGAAAGGTCAAGTATAAAGGGGACCTACAAGGTGAGGACCATATGAGAATGTTTTGGAATTCATATTCTCTAGTTAAAAATACTTCCTTGTTACAGTGAAGTTTTTCCATCGTATTATAAACAAGTTTAAGTTATATAAAGAAATTATTTTCCATTCATAATTTTACTATGAATAAAATCATTTATCATATTTAATTTATCGATCTTCATTTAATAAGTCAGATGTTAAGATGAATCTTTTAGACATTATAATTTACAACATGCTTCCTTCTTGTTTCTGGTTTATACGAAATGAAATGTAAGTTGGTCTATTTTCCCAAATAAAAATCATATAATTAATAAAGTAGATCGCTTAGCAATTTGTTCTCTTTCAAGCCCTTTTCCCCATTGATCATAAACCTTCCTGAAGTCACAGAGCATATTACTAATTTTTTTCCAGTGGTCTTAGCATCATGGTTAACTCCATTCTTATTGAGGAACTAGGTGACCTCCATATCTTTCCTTATTGTGGTTTTGTATTGTTTAACATATGTATCAACTAAAAAAATCCTCTATAGTGTATTCTCCTTTCGGTATTTACTTAAATAATTCATTTTGATAATTAATTCCATCAATAGTTAGACAAAGCTTCAAGTTAAAAAAAAAATTCATACACACCACTAGACTATATTCTCTTTGTGATTAGAAGGTTGAAGAGCACAAACATACCCATCAAATCACCACACTCAACTGATAATGAAATTCACAACCATATCCTTAGTTCCAACGTTTGGCTAAAATGCATATTGAAGAAAAGAGTTCAACCACTGTAGAGTTCCAAGGCAGAAGCCCAAGCTTGGCATTGGAAAAACCGTTATGAAGCCCCTTTCATTCCATGCGAAGGAGTGGTGCCCTACATGATTTGGATTCCCTACATCATCCCAAAGTCATAATCGATTCCCAAGTGAAAACTAGACAATCATCGATTACGGACCGATGCCTAGGTGGAAATTGGACAATCACTTTTAGGAACATGGTGTACCTATTCGACATCGTGTGGTCTACAAACCTCGTGTTAGGTCTGACCAACTTTAAACTATATGACTCTATGTATGTTTTTCTTTTGCTAGTTTTAGGTAGCATTATAAAGCCATGATAAATTATATGATGCTAGCAAGCGACCTCTTTAATAAGTTAGTGTCCATGACATTTCTGTTCTGTTTTTTTTATAGCTACGAGTTCAAAATCTCATAGACACAAATCTAAGCTTATCTGATTTTTTGTGGGTATTTTGCTAAAACTAGTTTTTCATTTTACTTAAACTCAACAATTATTGGTATTAACTAGTTGGCACAAGTCAAGAATCGTGATAGTCCATTGGCTGCTATGTACCTCGTATTGTTTGGAATATGAAGTTGAGAGTTCATCACGGGGGGTTCACTAGCAAGGAAATATCATAGCATGTTCATTCATATTGTGGGTTTGAATACTCCTAAAACCTAGAAAATATATTGCCTCGTATTAAGGGGTCAAGGGGATATTTTTAATTTGACATAGTAATATTAATATTGGGGGTTATTTTATTTGGGTGGGTTGAGGAATAACCTCCAAATAGTGGGATCGATTCTTACCTCCAAATCATGGGATGGATGCATATCAGTCCTAACTTCTGTTAAGGAATAACCTCCAAATCATGGGATGGATTCATATCAATCCTAACTTCTCCTAAGGAATAACCTCCAAATCGTGGGATGGATTTATACCTCCAAATCACTGAACTTATAAAGTCTTTTTTTTTTAGAATAATTTTTTAGGTTTGGATTTAGGTGGGTATTAAGATTCAATCAAACCTTGCTCTATGACAACCAAGAAAAGTGAGATCAAACTTTCTTGGCTCATTAGAACCAAGAAAAGTTAAATCAATATTTCTTAACTAATTATTTATTTTAACTTTTTGTATTCTTCTTTAACATTTTCACATTGCCAGTTAGGAATAGTTGCTAGATTGAGTTATATTTGTCACATTCATAATTGTAATTTCAATTCTTATATGCAAGGCATCCGTCTTAATATTGTATTAGAACTCCTTATTTACATACCCTATGTGTTATCACTACCATGAAATGGTATCATTTAAGCTTCATCATTTGTGTATCTTTATAACTATTGCATGCTTGAAACTTAACAATGGATATTTTTCACTCTCTTGTAAAGCTAAAAAAAGTAGATATAACCCAAGAAAATCTAACTTTAAATGTTGTTAATTCCCTTGATTGCAAGAATAAATGTAGAGGAAGTGGATGGAATTCATTGCATCTTGTGAATGACCTAATCCAAGTTATGCACATGATCATATGGTTTTATTGGAAAGTAAGAGGAATTTTTCTATGTTCAATTGAATTCAAACATCAATGATGTTTTTTTTATAGGAAGGTAGGGAAGTCCATCCAAAGGGTTTCAATTTTTCACTTTTATGGAATTTAATTTATTAAGCTTATAGGAACATGAGCTCTCTATGGATATACTTGTATTTACATGATATAAATTGATAGATTGGTAGGATGTGGTGTGAAATACCCACAATTCTCATATTTTCTAAGAATTGAAATGACTTTTATATTAACATTATTTTACATTTCTTGTAACATTGGTCTCTTTTTTGGGTTTTCTTAAATTAATCCCCATCACTATTTAGTTGGGTATTCTGTTATCCAACACTACAAATTGATCATTCACCCCTACAATCCTGGTGGGATCATTATTGGAATTATACTATTATTTTATTTAGCATCATGTTTGCTTATAGTAAGATGCATTAGGGCTCCTGCTTGTTACAACTTAATATTATGATATAAAGGGGGTATTAAGAATAGGTTGATAAAAATGGATACCTACAATATATGGTGAAACTAGGGGTTTTTTTAATTGGAAAGGTATATTGGGAGGGGGCTTCAACAATACAATCTTAGGAGGCATTTTTCAATATTTAGTGAAATTAGGGATATTCTTTAATATCCTACAAATGATCGTGCCATGAAACAAGTTCACAGAGTGAACTCCCTGTGGATTTCATTCAACTCTCTTGTATCTCTCTACCTACCATACATAAGTTAGAAATTCTTTGTTTTCCACCTGCATGTTTCATTAATATAAAATTATTATGACGGCAACTAACATGTGGGTCTATTGCTCCAAGTTAGCAACATCTAAGTTAATTAACTCTTTCTTCACATAAAATCCTCTGAATTTTGGGACTATATTGATTCTCATTTATTGATCTTTGTAATCAGTGTGGATTGGATGGATAGTTTATTTGGTAAGGAGGAGGTCTAGGATCAATATTCAATATTGACCATGTAGGAATCATGCTAATTCAAATCCAACTACATTAATAGGTTAAAGTACTATGGATGACACTATGACAACATGAGGGATTTCCCTTTTCACTCCGATAGTACAAGGGTTTTCTAGTGATGGTAGTCTAAGAACCCTTCATTAAGTTAGTTGTCCATAGTTTATATCTTGGCTCTCAAAATAGGGCCAACTATAAAGAGTCTATGACATGAGGGCCATACAAATAAAATGTCCTGAAATTCATATTATCTAGTTAAGGATACTTCCTTATTACAATGAAGATTTTACATCGTATTCTAAATAAGTTAATTTATATAAATAAATCGTTACTTCTCAAGAGATAGCATGCTTATCTACAAGCTTATCTTTAAATATGTACAACAATTTGCACTCTATGTATAATTTTAGTTTTAGAGGTCAATCCCTATAAATGGTACTATGTGAACAAGAGAGATTTTCCTTTGCACTCCCATAATACAAAATTTTTCTCGTGATGATAAATTGAGAGCCCCTAGTTAAGGTAGTGGTCCCAGGTTCCTACATGTACAATTATTATGAATATATAATAACAATAAATAATAAATGATAGATAATAAAAGATGATTAATTAGTTAATAATTTAAAAGACATGGCCTTACAATTGAAAAAGCATGATGACATGTATAAGAAGGCCACATATGTACTTGTATAAGCATGTTTCAATAATCAATTCATATTCAATAATATTTATTCTTTTCCACATGGAGTATTTTTCTATTGGTTGACTTATTCAGTTGGATACTCGTCCAGTGTGTCCGGATACAGAACACAACATTTGTGTTAGAATAAGTCTAATTCGTATTTTGGTCATTATTGTTAGACTTTGTCTAAACTTGGCTTTTGTCCATCATTTCCAAGTTTCCCAAAAATCTAAGACCTTATCCAAAAGCAGGCCTCTAGGCCAAATAGGATTTAGTCACAACTTTGAAGCAAATCAAGTTAATATCAAAATATATTAATCCGCGACAAAATTCAAAGACAATCATATATCAAGGAATCCAAGTATACGAGAAGGGAAGGGAAGTGAAAAAATAAAACAAAGAAAAAAAAGATAGGTAGAAAATTAAAGAAAAAGAAAAGAAAAGAAAAATAAAAAATATATATTTATGAAACCACACATGGTTTTATTTAGTATATTAAAATTATAAAGGAGTTTTATAAGATATATATAAGGAAAAGATAAAATGATTTAAGAAGTGTTCCGAAGCTTATAAGGAGGGGTTTCAACTTATTTAAAAGAGTTTATAAAAAAAAAGTAATTGTATTAAAATTCAATTAAAGAGTGTTAAAGCTATATAAGTTATTTAAGAGAACAATTTTTTTTTAATTGAAGAAAAAATTATATTCAAAGTGGAACCATTGGAAAACTAAATAATAATCAATCTATTATTTTATAATCATTATTATTATTTAAAAAAATGATTTTGAAATAAAAAGAGGTCAAATGGAAGATACATATTTTACTAAGGAGAAAATAAGATTTCTCAATCTTCTATTGAAAGTGCCACTTGTGATGCTAACAATTAATGACGTATTTTATGCAAGTCCTATTACTGTTGCTATTTGTTTAATTATTAAAGAATATTTTATTAATCTTGATATTGCAAATCAACTACAAGTTTCAGAATCAATTATAGAGAAGAATGGATGGAACAAAGAGCAGATAAATGGATTAGACTTACAAATCAGTGATTATAATATTACATCTAAATTCACCATCATGGCTATAGATGATAATATTATTGACATAATCATGATTTATAATTGGATGGAAACATTGGGTACATTTACCTTCAATGCAACTAAGAAATTCATGACCTTCTTCTATGAGAAAAAGAAAATAACAATACATGACTCATCAATGGCAGTCCCCTCATCACCAAATACAAAAGAAAAATAACCTTATGGAAGCTATGAAGATTTAGAAGAAAAACTAAATCGTTTTAAGAAAGTACTCAAGGATAAAGATAAATAAATTGTGCAAATCCGAGAATAATTAGAATGTCAAGAATCAGAGAGCTGTCGACATCAAGAACAAATCAAAGAACTCTAGTAGAAAAATGATGACATTAAAAAGGTCCACTAGTTAGAGACCCCAGAAGTCAATAACACATTATCAAGCAACATTTAAGAAATATTTTGTCTAAGAAACAATAACAAGATATTAGTTACAAAAATCAAGAAATTGAAAAATAGTCGAAAGACAACAATCTAATGAAGCCATCGAAAAAAAATTCTAGAGAAGCAAGAATAAATACACCACCTTCGAAATCACAGTGAAGATATTAAAGAGCAACTTAAGAATTCTAAATATGAAGAAAAGTCACAAGAAGACAAGATTGAGAAGATTCATAATGATAAAAAGATGTTAGAAAAAAAATTAGAAGAAATACAGAACGAGACATCAAAATAATATAAAATACAATATGTAGAAAATGCACAATTACAGATCTAGTTCAGATCACCGCTCAAGATGTCAACTCAATTGAAGAAAAACATAAGCGAAAGTTAAAACAAGAAAAAACTACAAATGTTATCAAGGGAAATAACATTATAAGAATTCCCTACCAACATCCAAACCATGAAAGTAGGTATCCTAAAAGTCATGAATAACTAACAACAAATATTGATACTAGTGCACTCAAATCTCATGATGTCAATTCACTGTGGAAGCACACCGTTCAACATCGAATCGACTTAGGATGGATTGATCCTTCTACATATCGAAAGTTATGTTCAACACTCAACAATTCATATCGTCATGTGTCATTAACTATGACAAAAAATTCAATGATGGGATGACATTACAGAGCAAAGACATAAAGACTTTTTCAAATTGTTTTGAAGACAAAGCCTTTCTAAAATGAAGGAAATGCTATGAACATAAGATAGTAATAAATAATAAATGATAAATACTCAAATATGATTAATTAGTTAATAATTTAAAAGACATAACCTTACCATTGCAAAGGCATGAGGCATGTATAAAATGGCCACTTGTGTAAATGTATAATCATCTTTCAATAATCAATTCATATTCAATAATATTTATTTTTTTCCAAATGGATTTATTTTCAGTTGGTTGACTTTTTCAGTTGTATAGTCATTGATGTGTCTAGATACGGAACACAACAATAAAAAAGGTGAAGTATAAAGGGTTTACAAGGTGAGGACCATATGAGAATGTCTTGGAGTTCATATTCTATAGTTAAAAATACCTCCTTGTTACAGTGAAGTTTTTCCATTGTATTAAAAATAAGTCTAAGTTATAATTTTCGAATCATAATTTTATTAATCTAAGTTATAATTTTCGAATCATAATTTTATAATTTTCGAATCATAATTTATCAATCTTCATTTAATAAGTTGGATGTTAAGATGAATCTTTCAGACATTATAATTTAAAACATGGTTTCTTCTTATTCTTGTTTATAGGAACTGAAATGTAAGTTGTACTATTTTCTTAGATAAAAATCATATAGTGAATAAAGTAGATCGCTTAGCAATTTGTTCTCTTTCAGGCCCTTTTTCCCATTGATCATAAACCTTCCTAAATTCGTAGAGCATATTATTGATTTTGTTCCAATGGTCTTAGCATCATGGTTAGCTCCATGTTGGTTGAGTAACTAGGCGACCTCCATATCTTTCCTGACTGTGGTTTTATTTTGTTTAACATATGTATCAACTAAAAGACTCCTCTATAGTGTATTCTCTTTTGAGGATTTACTTAAATAATTCATTTTGATAATTGATTCCATCAATAATTAGAGAACTCATTTTGGTTCAGATTAATGCCAGGATAAATAACGAATTGGCAAGGGAAAGGACGGAAACGGAATAGGTGTAAATAAAAGTAGTGAAACTTATAACACTCCGTATGCGTTATTCTACTGCTACCTTGACTGAAGTCTACTAAATAATTAATAAATTACCTAGTGGAAACTAGTACATTTTCTTGCTTCCATAAATTCCTACTCTACTCCGAGCCCTACTTACACTTTGTGAAGGGGCCCTGCTGAGTCTTGTGTTTAATCCAAGAATTTCGCGGTTTATCAGGGCACCCTTTTCGCCAATTCCAGGAAGAATTTGACAAGTACAAACACCGAAGCGACACCTACCAGTGGAGAGCAGGGAAAGCTATATAAATAGTAGCAGGCCCCACCAAGAGTGTTAAAGAGGCGTTGATATTAATCTTTATTGCTTATAAGATAGTAGCTTAGAGATAGAAATCTAATGTAGGCTATGGACCTGGATATGGGTAAACTGAAAGAGCTAGCTCTCTAACAGGTAGGTATAAGTGGATATTTTATCTACACCGATGCTAAGCGAGGTGCTAGGAGTGCTATTGGGTATTCTGCTGCAGCCTAGCGTTTGACTATATTTTGCACATTCCACTTCCAAGGCCCTGACTGTGCATTTCAAATAAGCATTCGCTGAAGCTTTTTTTTCTTAGTGGAGATTCTTCTTTGACTATAAATTAATTGAAGACAGATGTGGCAAATTCAATATGGAATGGTTAGGTCCGATGATAGACTATACTTGGAATTATATAATCTCCTTTTACTTACTCCTCTATTAGTCAAATATTAGACTATTTAAATAGAAACACTATACTAGCTATCAGAGGAATAAATAATAGTAGTAGGTTGTAACTAAAAGAAAACCCTAATATGGTGTGGGGGTAAAATTTAAGTTGGAACTAATAAGTATTTAGGTTTACAGATGGGTTTTTATGAAAAAACCTAACCCTAAACGAGATATTGATATAACTACACTCGGATAACGACCTATGCCTTCAAGTTAAAAAAAAATTGTCATACACACAACTAGACAACTAGATTATATGCTAGAAAGTTGAAAAGCACAAAAATACCCATCAAATCACCATCACCACACTCAACTAAAAATGAAATCCACAACCATATCCTTAGTTCCAACGTTGGGCTAGAATACATATTGAAGAAAAGACTTCAACTATTGTAGAGGTCCGAGGCAGAAGCCCAAGCTTGGCATTGAAAAAACTGTTCCCAACCCCTTTCATTCCATGCGAAGGAGTGGTGCCCTACATGTTTTGGATGCCTTATATCATCCCAAAGACATAATCAATTCCCAAGTGAAAACTAGACGATCACCCATTACGGACCGATGCCTAGGTGGAGATTGGACAATCCATTTTAGGAACATGGTGTACCTATTCGACATCATGTGGTCTACAAACCTTGTGTTAGGTCTTACCAACTTTAAACTATATGACTCAATGTATAGTTTGATTTGTTGGTTTTAGGTAGCATTATAAAGCCATGATAAATTGTATGATGCTAGCAAGCGAGCTGTTTAATAAGTTAATGTCCATGAAATTTCTGTTGTGTTTTCTTTTTATGGCCAAGAGATCATTTCTCCTTATTTATACTAAAACTTTGACATACTTTGAGGTTGATCTTGTCATTATACAAAACTATTTCAATGTTAAAGTGAAAGTGTAATTAAGAATAATTTAAGATTTAGTTTATATTGATATAATTTTAAGATTTTAATTTGTATTACTATTTATATCTTATTATGTTCAAACAAAATTTGACTATTTAAAATAATCATCATTTGGTGGTTCTTTAAATAATAGTTGGGTAGTTCTTAAAATTTGAAATCTCTGGTCCATAATTTTTCTGGAATCTTTTTTATAAATGATGTTGGATGTATATTTTACATACAAATCAAATAGAGCTTCTATATACACTTAAACAATGGGTTGATGTTTAAGAAACAAATGTTGGAAGGCTTGACAACAACTTCTTTGTATAAATGATGAAGTTGTTGTAGTAAAAAGCATAAAAAACTAGATGTAGTCAATATGTAGTTATTGTCTAACAAAACTTTGTTCGAACTTTTCATTCCTTTTGAGAATTTTGCAAATACATGGTAGCAAATTTAAAAAAATAGCCTTGCAAATACAAATGCCTACCAAGTTTGCATGGAGAACGAGTGGAAAAAAAAACACTGCTGGGTGCATCCATGAAGGTGGGTTACAATTTTTGGCAACGCAAGTTCAACAAAAACAAAAAAATGTACATTGATCGAGCTTTTTCCAAACCCTCGATCGAGGTACAAGAGCTCGATCGAGGGTTAAAAAAAAGCACAATCGAGGGTTAAGAGAAGCTCAATCGAGCATCTTTAATCGTTTTTACTATAAATAGGCTGCAGACCTTTGATATAATTCACTGCATTTGTTGGATAGAAAAGGGTCATTTATATTCATTTGTAGATATGAGTCGTGGAGTAATTGGAGTTATAGATATGATTGATCATCTATTAATCCAATATCTATAACTCCAATTACTCCACAACTAATATCTAGACATAAAATATAGAGGAAGTGGCAGTAGTAATGCTTTTACTTGTTTATTCTTCAAGGTATGTACTATTACCCACAAGTATCATTCTCCTAGTCGAAATTATGTTTCATTAAATTTTATTATCATATAATTCTATGTTTGATTTTAATTGAATTCAAAGACCTTGTTCCCATGAACAATATGAGATTTTAAAAACTTTGATTAAATAAATTTTTGGGTGTCCATATTCGTGTGCACACACGAATATGGGCACTCGAATATTTTTTTAGTAAAAGTTTTAAAAAGCTTGATCGAGCTTTTCATTTAATAAAGTCTTCCAAAAGATGCTTGGATACCTTGTATTTTGAATCCCCATTTGAATTCATGTCATTGAACATTTTCAATTCTTGTTGAAATGAGAATTAGTATCATGTTTAGTTTCCATACTTTTTGTTTTTCGGATCCCATAGTCGCCATAACACTTTTTATTTTATTTATTTTCCTCCACTCTTAGCATTATGAAACACCAAAACAATTAGGCACGTGTTATTGATGTAAATTCTAATGTCATTCAATAATTTGCTAGCAAGATTAACTATAAATGTGTGGCACAATAACAATTTTGAAGAGTAAACAATGGACATTGATATAACCCAAGGAAATGAGGTCATATTTTTTTTCATGTTCAGATTTTCATCTCTCTAAAGGTACTAAAAATACTTTGCTCCTTCGTATATAATTTTTAATTTTAAAAAACTACAATTATGTGATATGACTCTGAATTTAACACTTATTTTTATCTTAATCGTTCTGTTCTATTCTGCCCTAAGCTCTGGGCTTTAAATATATGTCCCGAAGATCTATATCGTATTCCTAAGAAAACAGTTCGAGTGCACACAACTCGCTTAAGTTCATCTCATCAACTGAATTGAATGCATCATTGCTCTCCTTGGTTCAATGCGAAAAGAATACTATGGCAATGATGCATGCAATTCAGTTGATGAGCTAAACTTAGGCGAGTTGTGTCCACTCGATCTGGATTCTCAGGACTACGATCTACCTACGATGTAGAACATTGGGCTAGATATTTAAATCCCAAAGCCAAGGGCAGAATAGAACATGACGATTAAGATAAAGATTAGTGTTTTCAAAGTCATATCACATAATTGTAGTTTTTTTAAATTAAAAATTATATACGAAGGAGCAAAGTATTTTTAGTATTTAAAACCTTTCACTATATTTTTGTAAGAATCAAATGATGTTGAAATTCCTTACCAACCATTGATGACATAAACAAGCTAGATGTTGAATTCTAATGAAAACACACCATGATACTACTTGAATATAAGCATAAAAAAAATTATATGCACATAGTTCACGGACTCTAAAATTATTGTTAAATCCCCAAAATGAATCATTGGCTTCACCATTAAGGTTTCGCAACTATTGGTTAAAGTTATGAGTTATCATGCTACGATGCATTGAAGGGTTTATTGTATCTACGTCATGGTCATTTTGCTACAAACAATAGTTTGTCCACTTGGTCATTGCACACAATATTCATAATCAATGTCATCTATAGTGTTGTTTAAAGCCATGTCTATTTTCAACATAGAGATCAATGTTTTTGTTAATATCTCTGGTCCAGAAAAAATTTAAACTTCATTAAATTTAGTTATAAGGAGGGTCTCAAGGTCACACATATGGGGCGCAACATATTATTATCACTACGAAAAAACCTATTTTTTATGAGTGGAGCGAGTTGGCATGTCATGTTTCTTTCATGAGTCTTATCCATTTGCTACATTCTTAATGTACTCGTGTCTAGAGGAAACAGATTGGTAATAGGTTATAATTGACAATTATGTTTATGTACACATTTATCTATACAATGAGAGAGTTCTAATTATATGTTAGGTGAACAATGGAAAGATTTTTCTTGTTCCCTAAACTTTGATGCCTCTTTAATAGTTTCAAAAACTCAATCTAAAAAGCAAATGACACCTTCCCTTGTTACTAGTATATTTCACTATGGTAATGAGTATTATATTATTGCTCCTTCAATTCTTCTTCTTATGCATTTAAATTCTTATCATTTATTCATATATGAAAAATATATAAAAAAAAATTCTTTATATTTATTGCAATGTTGAGAATAAGTATCCTTCTTCTTATTCTTTTTTTATTTTATATTTCATTATTTTTTTATTCTTTTACTTATGTTTTCTTTTTTTTACATTTACCATCTTGAAAAAATTATAGTTTCCCATTTCCCCTTTATTCTTGTGTAAATTTTGTTTTTACTTTTTATTCAAAATGTGTGAAAACAATTACTTAATGAACACTTATGCTTATACTAGTTTTTTTTCCTAATGAGGTAGAGGTATTTATTCCTGTCTAATTTTTCTTTTAAATTCTCTTAGTTGGGTCCTTGAATCCCATTTCTGAAATGTCCTACACGGGCATAACCTTCTAGATAGGGGTTATAGTAGTTAGTGTCCACAAGATGTTGAGAACAAGGCGACTAGGATTTACCTCCTCAACAACGTTCAAAATTGAACCCTTCCCAACCCTTCTAAAGGGTTCTAGCCCTTCCCAAAAGTGTAAATTTAAAATTGCCCTTTAAAAAAAATTAAACATGAATTTTACCTTTCCAATTAAGAAGGGCATAATTTATAACATTTCAAAAGAAGGGAAACATTTGAAATTACCCATCCAGATAAATTTCTCAAGATGTTAAAATTTCTATGCTATAAAGTTCAACTCATCATTCAAAATATTGGAAATATGATAAATTATAATCATTCACTCACTCATGCCATGCACTCACTACTTAGTTGTGCAAGATGACCAGTAATCATTGATGACTACGAGACAGTAGCCATCGAGATGTGACTCTGACTCTCGAATCACTTGGGGATGCAATATAAAGTGTGACAATGTGTCAACAACTATGACTATAAAAAAAATGAACTACTAGTCTACTACTAGGCCTGAAATGAGCTCAAAACTTTGTGCCTACTACCTATGTGAACCTCGCTACCAATGTCCACTCTTTTTTTGTCAAAATGAAATTCAAAAGGTCGATTTGATGAGTCTTCCTCTATAAGACTTGATTTATTGCATGAATATCATGGACTCATGACTACTATAAACAACACTCGATGTCATGCAAATACAAATAATGACATGTAGCTAGGATCACAAACTATGCAGAGGTCGATTTATGCATTGCTATAGAGAAGTGTCATTGGGAACACAATATGGAGAAACAATGGTTATTAATAAAATAAAAAAACAATTGTTGGCTTAAGAATAGTCTTCACTTTGATGGGTGGCATGATCGTGATGTAATTTCCCTCCGTCCTTCCAAATATTGTGGTTTCTCACAACATCTGTCCTCAACGCCACGAAAATACATATAAAAATTACTTGTCTTTACATCCTCTTCCCTTTAAATCCTCATCTCATAGTCATAACTAAGGATTATTATGCATGCACATCCTCACCTTATAATACGAATTGGGTCAAGGCATAGAGACAACCATAAAATATTAAATGTGCCAAGACGCAAAGAGTAAGAGACAAGTATAAGTCTTATATTAAATTTACCATATAAGTCTTTAATTAACACTATCGACTAACATTTGACACTTTGGATTGTTGTGATCTTCTCATCACTCATTACCAATGTGATTGCAAGGAATTCTTTGAAGGTGAAGTCCATAATTTTAGGTCTTATTCCTCATTACCATGCCTTTTGGTAAGACAATAAAGAGGGTAGTGGCCTACATCGGCATGGAAACGATTTCGACATAGAGGTATAAACATTATATGTTTTCATTAAATAACTTAAATTACTACCTATGATTGTCGATTCATTGAATCGTGGACAGGTACAAAACACAACAAATTTTAGAGCCACGAGCCCTTAATTACTCACACTTAGAACTTTCTCAAATCTAGCCATTAATAAACTTCTTTTGGTATTTTGGTTCAATTTAAAAGGCGGATTGTTGAGACTTAGACCTACAGTGAGTTGCAAGGATTCAATTGACTTAGGCTTGATTCCATTTCCCCTCCATCCCATAAATGAATGCTTTCATGACAAGTGTTGAACGAAAAAATTTAATGCCCTAACCCTCGTTATGCTAGCTTCGCCAACTTGCTTGGTATGTAGGATTTTTTTTTAATGTTTTCTGAGTTGTGTATTATTTTTTGTTAGGTTCCCATTCCTTATCATTCTTATATCTCTCAAGCTTGGATTGCACTTGGATTGCACTTAGATGCCTCAATATGGTTAGGACATAGTCTAAGTAGTTTTTTTGTATAATGAAGTGTGCTCCAACTTAAAAAAAAACACAATAGAATAGTTGTTATGTTACTGAACTGTAAAATTAATGATGCACAAATGACAACTTAATGCGTTCAAAATAAGTTTTGTTGAAAATATATCATTTTTTCATGTAAATATTAAAGGGTGCTCAATTATAAAAAATTGTAAAAAATTGAAAGAACAATATTTATTTTTTGCATTTTTTTGGTGAAGGGTTTAGGTAATTTATACTTGTCAATGTAAGTACAATTACTTATATTACCCTTCATCTTAGAAGGGCTCCAAGAATAAATTCCCTTCCATTTGAAATTAAGACCCACCCTTAAAATTTAATCACTGCTCCTCATTTTTTTGTACTAAATATAAACGTAGTAAACGTGCATATAAAACCTTGGTAGTCATGTACAAAGCTTTTTTTTTTAGTGTTTAACGGTAGCTCGATTGAGGGTGTATTCGACCCTCGATCGAGGGTTTATTAGACCCTCGATCGAGCTTTTGTTAACAACCTCGATCGAGGGATTTTAATAACTCAATCGAGCTTTTGACCTCGATCGAGGGCTTGAAAAACACATAATTATCCCTCTTACAAGAAAATCAATGTTTCTCTGTGTCTTCTAGGGGTGTAAACTCTGCCATTCATGGCACACAACTGAGCGGAGTTCATACTGATAGATTCATCACCGAATCCTCTATCCATTGAGGTATCATGCATGTGTTTTGGAATTCATATGGGTTTTTATTTAATTAGTTCTAAAACTTACACTTAGAAAACCTGACAACAACTTCAAAGCAGCTCAAAGAAAAATCCGCAGGGTGAAAACTACACATCCAAAAATTTCTCAAAAATGCATAGCCCACACATCGACGCGTCCTCTTCGAAAGGGTATCTTTGGCTTTTCAATTTTTGAAAACAGTGAAAAAAAAGCTGGGATGGACACACATGTGTATAAAATGATGTTGAAATCAGATGGGGTCACTTTCGAAAAATAATAAATAATTGTATATTGCGAAACAAATTAACAAAAAAATATGCAAACCAGAGTGTATTTTGTGTAGATCATGCTCATATATATATATATATATATTATTAATGTAAGATTGAATTATTGGGGTTGGACACGAGCCACTTATCAACTTCTTCAAATTTTTAAGGTCACACAGTTCATTAAATGCAAAATTTCACACATTAAATGACATCGAAATATTTTTAAAAACATATCATTCGGAAGCCAACATAATATTCTACAATTTATTTTTTTTACTACAAGTCGGAATTCACATGGCATTTATGCGTTTCAAGAGCTTCTATCTAGCGCATGAGTAAAATATCAGGTTTTCATCACCAAATTTGGCCAAAAAGTGTTACCCACCTTCATGGAATCACCCAGTACTACAACTTTTGCAGTAGCTAGAGGGGTTGTTGTGGTTTCCAACTATGCAACACCTACAAATTTTGTTTATATAGTTGTGCCATGTTTCTTGCAATAAGTATTTGAGATGCCCTTGTTGATGTTTCTATTGGCCCATGTGTATCTAGTTAGATTAAGGAATGTTTAGAATCTTGATTGAATTTTTTGTTGAAAAATATTTGATTTCCTTTTAAATAATTTTTTTCTTACGTTACGTAAGTTTCTAGAAATAAGAAATGTTAGAAAGTGAGTTTCTCAAAATGGGAATGGTGAAGGCCTATGATGTAGCAAATGGTGGGGTATGTTCAATAGGAAATGGTTGAAAATAATAAAAAACTTAAAAAACAATAATAAATGAGTTCATAAATAGAAAAAAGATTTTAATATAAAATTAAACATTAAATAAGAATAATAAAATATAATTATGAAAATTATTAAATATCTCAGTTTAAATAATAATATATGTGATTCTAATAAATTAAAAATATAAACATTAAAAAAACAAGATTCAATTAAAAAATACACAATTATTAATTACATATTGCATACCACACTTCAAAATATATAATGAGCATTCCATAGTGTTTTATATTTTATGGAACACAATTGCAACATAAAAAATCAAAATGCCTAATAAATCATCAATAACAATTCTTTAAAAGTTGAGCTATAAAGTTTGAAATTTAAATATTAATAACAAATAATTAACAATAAAAGTCTAAAACTATTTAGTGATGAACTACCTCGATAATATGTGAATAAAAGCTCATGTGCTCAGGTTCTTTTAAACGTGAAAAAGGAGCTAAAAACATGGGATAACAATTTTATTGGCAAACATTTAGACCTTTCAAACCCATGCATCTTTAACCCAGCATTTATTTCCCATTCTTCTCATGCTAAAGGTATAATGCAAATTTATTTCTCATCATACAACAAGAATGAAACCATGATCAAATGTGGATGACCTCTTTTAGAGGATATATATTTGATATAACTTCCATGAATATTTCCTGGAGATTATCAACACAAATTTATGACATATTTTAGATATGAATGTTATATTTTTTTAGATATGAATGTTATATGTATAATATGTTTCATAATATGAATAAATTACAAGTTTTTTGTGGAACTACATAAATGTTATATGTATGATATGAATAAATTACAAGTATTTGTGGAACTACAAAGTTTATAATTTCCGCAAAACTTTCGTTTGATTCTCTCTTTAAATTAACTTTACATGACTATCGTTTTCATGATTTCATGAATTCGTCGTCGTTGTGTTGAAGATCATTTTGTAGTTAATCTTATAACATTTGCATTTGGTTCAATTGTATTAGGGTTGTTGTTATGTGGTGGGCAATTTCAATCATAATGCCTCTGCCACCATATCCACTCTTCACTTTCACTTATAAACCCATTTTGTATCATATGCTAGTTTTTGCTCAGCCATATTACTTATTACCTTTTACATCATTGTATTTTTCCTATGTACATGGACATTGTTGGTATGTGGTTTTGTTTTATGATTTGAGGAAAAATAAAAATAAAAATAAAGATAAAGGTACACAACATTTAGAACTTTTTATATAACTCCGTTGGTATATTTTTAAGAAAATAATTATAAATTTGCATCATACTCAAAAGGAATATGTGCTTTTAAAAAATCATTGGCACTAGAAGTTGATGGCAAAAAAATTGGTCAATATTTTTCTTGGTATATGTGCGGTTTTTCTTTGCAATTACAAATTATTTTTTCTCACCTTTGTATTAATATAACTGTTTTTGACTCGTGTTTATAATGAATTTAGGGTAGAAAATGCCTCTATAAACCCCATAAATTGTCTAGATTTAGGCATAGGATATTCACTAAGTAGGGAATATTATAACAAAATGAGTTCATATTGGAAGGTTTAAAATTCTAAAAGATAGAAGTAATATATTGCTTATCATATAGGGATCTATACGTATTTACAATATACTAAAAACATAAAAATATTAGTAAGGGGCAGGGTTTAAATTTAACGGCCTAAATTTTATATGACGTCTTAATTTTAACCTTGCCTTTCATTTTACGTTTAAATCTTAATTTTACCCGTCATATTGATGTTTTTTAAATAACTTTATAATAACTATATGAAACATTGAATTCTCATATTTTTCCTAGCATAATACAAAACTAAAATTTTTCCAAATTATAATAAACAAAAAACATAATAAACATAATGATTAAACCAAGCACACACAAAATGACAAAGAAGGTTTATCCTCGAAACCTTTAAATAAGGGTCTTCACAAGCAATATAATGAGTCATTACCATGGGCTACGAAATACAATTAACCCAAAAAACCATGACCGAGTCAAGTTTACCTAACAATGGGAGGCAACGAGACCATGACAAAAATTAAAATTTCCATACTAGAAATATAAATATAAAGAGAATACACACACATACACATTTAATTACTAATAGCTAATTAGTAATTTTAATAGATAGCATATATCTATATGTGTGTGTGGGGGGGTGACCACACTTCATCAAGGACATTTAACTTTATGAAGTGGCAGTATTTCGACGTGTAAAATGGAAAATGATGGCTATTTACCCATCAAATTTCAAAATTGGTGAGGCGTTACAATTAGTCGTGGAGGGGTTGAATTAGGTATTAAGAGGTTTGAATGGGTGTAACTTTGAATGTGAAGGTGGTGTGGGTCCAACTGTGTCTAGTCAAACTTGTGTTTGTATATGTATAATCTATGTGTGAAGGTGGCATGAGTTTGATTCTGTGTGAAGTCAAACTTGTGTTTGAATAGGTATGCTCTATGTTTAAAGGTGGTGTGAATTCTATTGCAACAATTTTGTATGAAGCCAAGCTATGTTAAGGGTTTGTTCCATGTCTCAAAATATCTACTCCCACCAAGATCTCATATTTCAACCTATAGTAAAGACTTATAAGGATTGTTTCAAATCACCATACTAGCTATAAAAATGTAAAAGGGGTATTAAAAATGTCATGGAAAAAATGGATATATAGATGAGGCTAGTTCAAGGTTATTTGAATGAAAATTTTTAGTAATACAATTTAATAATATTATTTTCTATATTTATGATAAATATCTAGAAATTTAGGGCCACATATCATTTCTCTATGTTTCTCTAAACTTATTCTACATTCTTCTTCAATTGGGTGAGCACTTAGTGTAGGAGGTATGTATTTTTATCAATTTGTTAAGCATTCACCATTAGTGGTTCTTGATCTTTGGCTCTTGATAGATAGAGGGTACACTTTTATAGGAGAGTGCTCATGCATGAGATAATTCTATTGAAAGGATCTACTTATAACTTTATTTTGGTCCTTAGAGTAAGAGTAACACTTATTTCATAAAAATAAGTTGTGTGGCCTATTTTCCCCTTGCTCACCGATTCTCCATTTCTAGACCTAGTCTAGGGTTATGGTTTTACCTTACTTATAAATCACTCATTCTTTAAATCTATAAAAAGGAGGAGGATTGAATTACTACATAAATTATTATATATATTATAAGAGTTGTAGAAGTGTGATGTGAGAAGAGGTTGTAATAGCTAGGGTTTGATGAGTCCTCCTCTATAAGACTTCATTTCTTGCATGAATATCATGGACTCATGACAACTATAAACAACACTCGATGTCATGCAAATACAAATAATGACATGTAGCTAGTATTACAAACTATGCAGAGGTCGATTTATGCATTGCTGTAGAGAAGTGTCTTTGGGCATACGATATGGAGAAACAATGGTTATTAATAAAATTAAAAAAACAATTGTTGGCTTAAGAATAGTCTTCACTTTGATGGGTGGCATGATCGTGAGGTAATATCCCTCCGTCCTTCCAAATATTGTGGTTTCTCACAACATTTGTCCTCGGCGCCACCAAAATACATATAAAAATTACTTGTCTTTACATCCTCTTCCCTTTAAATCCTCATCTCATAGTCATAACTAAGGATTATTATGCATGAACATCGTCACCTTATAATACGAATTGGGTCAAGGCATAGAGATAACCATAAAATATTAAAAGTGTCAAGACACAAAGAGTAAGAGACAAGTATAAGTAAGTCTTTTGTTAAATTTACCATATAAGTCTTTAATTAACACTATCAACTAACATTTGACACTTTGGATTGTTGTGATCTTCTTATCACTCCTTACCAATGTGATTGCAAGGCATTCTTTGAAGGTGAATTCCATAATTTTAGGTCTTCTTCCTCAATATCATGCCTTTTGGTAAGACAATAAAGAGGGTAGTGGCCTACATCGGCATGGAAAACGGTTTCGACATAGAGGTATACACATTAGATGTTTTCATTAAATAACTTAAATTACTACCTGTGACTGTTGATTCATTGAATCGTGGACTAGTACAAAACATAACAAATTTTAGAACTACGAGCCCTTAATTACTCACACTTAGAACTTTCTCAAATCTAGCCATTAATAAACTTCTTTTGGTATTTTGGTTCACTTTAAAAGGTGGATTGTTGAGATTCAAACATGCAGTGAGTTGAAAGGATTCAATTGACTTTGACCTCAATCGAGGGCTTGAAAAACAGAGAATTAGCCCTCTTACAGGAAAATCAATGTGTCTGTGTGTCGTCTAGGGGTGTAAACCATGCCATTCATGGCACAGAACTGAGCGAAGTTCATACTAATAGATTCATCATTGAATCCTCTATCCATTGAGGTATCATGCATGTATTTTGGCATTCATATGGGTTTTTTTTTTAATTAGTTCTAAAACTTACACTTAGAAAACCTAACAACAATTTCGAAGCAGCTCAAAGAAAAATCCGCAGGGTAAAAAATACACATCCAAAAAATTCTTAAAAATGCACAGCCCACACATCGACGCATCCTCTTCAAAAGGGTATCTTTGGTTTTTCAATTTTTGAAAATAGTGAAAAAAAACTTGGATGGACACACATGTGTATAAAATGATGCTGAAATCAGATGTGGTCACTTTCGAAAAAAATAAATAATTGTATATTGCGAAATAGATTAACAAAAAAATATGCAGACCACAGTGCATTTTGTGTAGATCATGCTCATATACATATTATTTTTAATTATTAATGTAAGATTGAATTATTTGGGTTGGACACGAGCCACTTATTAACTTCTTCAAATTTTTAAGGTCACACAGTGCATTAAATGCAAAATTTCATACATTAAATGACATCGAAATATTTTTTAAAACGTATCATTGGGAAGCCAACATAATATTCTACAATTTGTTTTTTCTACTACAAGTCGAAATTCACATGGCATATATGCATTTCGAGAGCTTCTATCTAGCGCATGAGTAAAAAATCAGGTTTTCATTGCCAAATTTGGCCAAAAAGTGTTACCCACCTTCATGGAATCACCCAGTACTACAACTTTTGGAGTAGCTAGAGGGGTTGTTGTGGTTTCCAACTATGCAACACCTACATTTTTTGTTTATATAGTTGTGCCATGGTTCTTGCAATATGTATTTGAGATGCCCTTGTTGATCTTTCTATTGGCCCTTGTGTCTCTAGCTAGATTAAGGAATGTTCAGAATCTTGATTGAATTTTTTGTTGGAAAATATTGATTTCCTTTTAAATAATTTTTTTTCTTATGTTAGATAAGTTTCTAGAAATAGGCAATGTTAGGAAGTGAGTTTCTCAAAATGGGAATGGTGAAGGCCTATGATGTAGCAAATAGTGGGGTATCTTCGATAAGAAATGGTTAAAAATAATAAGAAACTTAAGAAATAATAATAAATGAGTTCATAAATAGGAAAAATATTTTAATATAAAATTAAACATTAAATAAGAATAATAAAATATAATTATGAAAATTATTGAATATTTCACTTTAAATAATAATATAAATGGTTCTAATAAATTAAAATATAAACATTCAAAAAAACAAGATTCAATTAAAAAATTCACAATTATTAATTACAATTGCATACCACCCTTCGAAATATATAATGAACATTCCATAGTGTTTTATATTTTATGGAACACAATTGCAACATTAAAAATCAAAATGCCTAATAAATCATAAATATTAATTCTTTAAATACTGATAACAAATAATTAACAATAAAGGTCTAAAACTATTTAGTGGTGAACTACCTCGATAATATGTGAATAAAAGCTCATGTTCTCATGTTCTTTTAAACGTGAAAAAGGAGCTAAAAACATGGTATAACAATTTTATTGTCAAACATTAAGACCTTTCAAATCCATGCATCTTTAACCCAGCACTTAGGATCTTTTTGAGTCATTGTTTCCCATTCTTCTCACGCTAAAGGTATAATGCAAATTTATTTCTCATCATACAACAAGAATGAAACCATGATCAAATGTGGCTGACCTCTTTTGGAGGATATATATTTGATATAACTTCCATGAATATTTCCCAAAGATTATCAACGCAAATTTATGACATATATTTTAGATATGAATGTCGTATATTTCAGATATGAATGTTATATGTATAATATGTTGCATAATATGAATAAATTACAAGTTTATGTGGAACTACATAAATGTTATATGTATAATATGAATAAATTACAAGTATTTGTGGAGCTACAAAGTTTATAATTTCCCTCAACTTTCGTTTGATTCTCTCTT
The DNA here is from genome assembly GCA_001517045.1 of Pseudotsuga menziesii. Taxonomy (NCBI): domain Eukaryota; kingdom Viridiplantae; phylum Streptophyta; class Pinopsida; order Pinales; family Pinaceae; genus Pseudotsuga; species Pseudotsuga menziesii. The sequence continues at coordinate 9,408 of LPNX010301009.1, read as the reverse complement.
TAAATTAACTTTACATGACTATAGTTTTCATGATTTCATGAATTCGTCGTCGTCGTGTTGAAGATCATTTTGTAGTTAATCTTATAACATTTGCATTTGGTTCAATTGTATTAGGGTTGTTGTTATGTTGTGGGCAATTTCAATCATAATGCCACCTTATCCACCTTTCACTTTCATTTATAAACCCATTTTGCATCAGATGCTAGTTTTTGCTGAGCCATATTACTTATTACCTGTTAGCTCATTGTATTTTTCCTATGTACATGGACATTGTTGATATGTGGTTTTGTTTTATGGTTTGAGGAAAAATAAAAATAAAAAAAGGTGCACAACATTTAGAACGTTTTATATAACTTTGTTGGTATATTTTTAAGAAAATAATTATAAATTTGCATCATACTCAAAAAGAATATGCGCTTTTTAAAAATCATTGGCACTAGAAGTAGAAGTTGATGGCAAAAAAACTGGTCAATATTTTTCTTGGTATAGGTGTGGTTTTTCTTTGCAGTTACAAATTAATTTTTCTCACCTTTGTATCAATATAACATTTTTTGACTCGTGTTTATAATGAATTTAGCGTAGAAAATGCCTCTATAAACCCCATAAATTGTCTAGATTTAGGCATAGGAGATTCACTAAGTAGGGAATATTATATCAAAATGAGTTCATATTGGAAGGTTTAAAATTATAAAATATAGAAGTAATATATTGCTTAGCATATAGGGGTCTATACGTATTTACAATATACTAGAAACATAAAAATATTAAATTTAACGGCCTAAATTTTATATGACTTCTTAATTTTAACCTTGCCTTTTATTTTACGTTTAAATCTTAATTTTACCCGTCATATTGATGTTTTTAAAATAACTTCATAATAACTATATGAAACATTGAATTTTCATATTTTTCCTAGCATAATACAAAACTAAAAAATTTACAAATTATAATAAACAAAAAACATAATAAACATAATGATTAAACCAAGAACACACAAAATGACAAAGAAGGTTTATCCTCGAAACCTTTAAATAAGGTTCTTCACAAGAAATATAATGAGTCATTACCATGGGGTACCAAATACAATTAACCCAAAAAACCATGACCGAGTCAAGTTTACCTAACAATGGGAGGCAACGAGACCATGACAAAAATCAAAATTTCCATATTAGAAATATACATATAAAGAGAATACACACACACATTTAATTACTAATAGCTAATTAGTAATTTTAATAGATAACATAAATCTATATGTGTGTGTGGGTGGGTGACCACACTTCATTAATGACATTTAACTTTATGAAGTGGCAGTATTTTGACGTGTTAAATGGAAAATGACGGTTATTTACCCGTCAAATTTCAAAATTGGTGAGGGGTTACAATTAGCCATGGAGGGGTTGAATTAGGTATTAAGAGGTTTGAATGGGTGTAACTTTGAATGTGAAGGTGGTGTGGGTCCAACTGTGCGTATTCAAACTTGTGTTTGTATATGTATAATCTATGTGTGAAGGTGGCATGAATTTGATTCTGTGTGAAGTCAAACTTGTGTTTGAATAGGTATGCTCTATGTTTAAAGCTGGTGTGAATTGTATTGCAATAATTTTGTATGAAGTCAAGCTATGTTAAGGGTTTGTTCCATGTCTCAAAATATCTACTCCCACGAAGATCTCATGTTTCAACCTATAGCAAAGACTTATAAAGATTGTTTCATGTCACCATACTAGCTATAAAAATGTAAAAGCAGTATTAAAAATGGCATGGAAAAATGGATATATATATATGAGGCTAGTTCAAGGTTATTTAAATGACAATTTTCAGTACTACAATTTAGTAATATTATTTTGTATATTTATGATAAATATCTAGAAATTTAGGGCCACATATCATTTCTCTATGTTTCTCTAAACTTATTCTACATTCTTCTTCAATTGGGTGAGCACTTAGTGTAGGAGGTATTTGTTTGATGTCCCTATATGGATTTGTTTGAGTGTTTTAGTTGTTGATTTAATATTATGTTGGTGTAATTAAAAACCAAGATGAAATTGAGTTGATTTAGTATGGTTTAATTTATATTTTCATATCTATTTATGTTGTGTTGGTGTTATGCAAATGTGGTTTTCATATATGATTTTTTTGTTAGATCTAACCTTAGTGGCTATTGAAATGATCTAATTTGTGATGTGTGGTGTCTACACTCTTGAAGTTTTCCTATAATTATTTTATTGTTAAATATGAAAACGCTTCTCAATAAAATCAATATATCACTGGGGCTTAAACTTAAATGGTGCAAATTTGTAGCCTTATGAGGTCAAATTATTCTAACATGATATTAGAGTGGTGAGACTGAAAATTTTCATCCATTACATGGATAATTCAACTGCCTAGGAGAGGGAGTTGATAAAAATGTATTTCAATGGGTGTGATGCCTAAAAAATCCAATTATTGGAGATGATCCATGCATATGAGAAGCACAAGAACCATGAGGAGTGTGGGGGTGTGATTCCATGGATGTTCTAATGAATAGAGTATAGATTTATGCTTGAGAGGGGTGATTTGGACCTTTGATAAGTTGTTGATTTTAGATGATTTGTTTTTATTAAAAGGGTTATATTAATGACAAACTTTGTCAGTCTTGAAGAATATGATTAGCTTGAGGGGGGTTCCAACATCACCCCTTGAAAGTACAAGCTACAAATGTTCATGGATGAGATAGATCTTTGGAGCATATTCTGGTGAAAGGATAGAATTCATATTAATCCTCAACATTTGACTCAGTAGGAGAAGAGATATTTTAAGGTGAAGAGGAATATTTTGGTTTCTATGAAGGATTCATGGCTCCTGACAGCTTAGGTAGACTAGATAAGGAGATGCATGATGGTTTGGTACTTAATAGTGGAAATCCATGCGAGTTGTGGAACACTTTCTTTGGTTACTTGCACTATAGAGGTCTTCCACACTTGAATATTATGGTGCAGGGATTGGAAAAATTCAAGGTAGAGAAGAACATGGAGTGCAAAGGATGTGCACTTGACAATAATTCCAACATTTTTTTTAAGTAGTGAACATAGATCAAGAGATATTATTAATTTGATAAATTCGTATGTGTGTGGATTTATGTATTCATCATTGATATATAATTATATGTTTTTTTTGCAAGGAAACCCTAAAACAATTCCCCACATTTTTCATATGGTACCTAGTGTAAACCCATTAACATTGATTACAACACCTAACCTATATTGTCATTAAGTGAGGGACACAATAGAAGCAACAAGCATGGGGGATTGACTAGGACACCTCCTGTGTGAATATCAAAGAACTTGACCACTTGAGCTATGCGTGTGAGATAGGTAGTTATATATGTATCATGCTCCTTTCATTATTGATTACTCCTGGAAAGCATGGAATTTTTTTATGAACACTAAGGATGAAGTGTCTAATAAGTTCACATAATTCAAATCCTTCATTGAAAATTAGACATAGAGAAGAATCAAGGTTCTTAGGTATGATAATGGAGGAGAGTGCACCTCTAAGGACTTTGATGCATTGTGTAGGGAAGCACACATCAAGAGGGCGCTTTCAATACCTTACATCCCATGAGATAATGAGGTTGACAAGAGAAAGAATAAATCCATAATCAAGACTACTAAGGTCATGATCCATGACATGGATTTTTCCATGTGCCTTTGGGTATAGGCATGCGATACTACACTCTAGATTTTAAAATGTTGACTTCATAGTCTTGAAGGAAAAAACACTAAATGAAGCATTTGATGGTCCTAAAAATCACAAGATCATGGACCGTCAATGATTGAAAAAGGTGACAATATTGTTTCCTTGGAATCCAACATAAAAGTAAAAGAGAAAGTGTATTCATATATAAAATATTCTAGCCATGAGAATGAGTCATTACTCGGGAAGTTCACTCTATGAGCATATGACATATCACGTGTGTTCATAGGATATTAAAGAATACCCCTATTTTCACTACATATTAAGGATTTCCTCCAAAACGCTTTTTGTTGAACCCTGCCCTTTAAATACACCTTTACAATTTAAAAAAAAAACTATTTTCACTATATATTCTAGGTATCCATTTTTCCATGACATTTTTAATGCCCCTTTTTATTTTTACCCTCATTATGGTGACACGACACAAATCTTATAACCCCTAAAAACCTTGCAAGGTAAAATATGAAATCTTAGTGAAAGAAAATATTTCAAGATGGAGAACAACCCCCTAAACACAAGTTAACTTCATTAACAATCATCATTAATCAACTTCACACCACATTCAATCACAAAAATATTTATTCAAACATCGCTCTAACTGCAACCACAATTGGTTTAACACCACCTTCGCATAGATCATACTTATTCAAACACTAATATGACTTCACACGTAATCAAACTTAGACAAACTTAGACATAGAGTACCTATTCAAACCCGTCAATACCCTATCAAACCCCTTTATACATAATTATAAATCCCCTCGTATATACATGTTTTTAATATAATAAAATACCCCTTAACCCTTACATACTAGGAAATATATTGCTTCCATATCTTATAAAACTTAATTCAGCAATACAAACTCATGTGCTATGATATTTCCTACTTAGTGAACCACACGTAGAAAGTTGTTGAAGAGAAGATATATTAAGATGTAGCGATGGAGGAGTATGATATCTTTGAAAGAACTGCATATCCCACTATGAAATTAGTGTTTTGATTTGAAGTATGCAATTGGTGAGCATTGAGAGGTGCTTCTCTAGATTTGTTGCCAAAAGATTCTCTCATAAAGAGGGAGTTGACCTTGATTATAAGTTTTCTACAATTCCCACAAGTTTTGAGGTCCAAGGGTGAAATACCCATGCATGATACATACACCATGAGCTTGGTATTTTAGGATTAATGGGCTTTTACTCATGTTGGGCGCTTTTCCAATAGTTGTGCAGCTTTTAATCTTGGTTTTTTTTTATAGATCATATCCACTTGTCTCGGTCCCCATGTCTATGAGTTTACCATTGCAATTTGTCTATGAGTGAAAATAAATTGGCTTATGAGATAGACAAGAAGGACATTGGAGTTTGGCACGTTGTTGATGAAGTCTTCCTTGAAGTAGGGAATTACACTTTGACGATTATGAAAGAATTTGAGATTACAAAGAGTGTGATGATCTTGATTTTCATTCCTTCAAATTCACATATAGACTACATTATGTTTTCTTTTCACAATTGAAAAAGTTATACTTTATATTAGTATATGTAATATTATCAAACAAAATAATTTTCATTTGAAAATAGCACATAGTAAAAAAACAACAAAGAGCAACATGGTCCAAATGTAGCAAGTAGTCCAAAACAACAAAGAGGACTGCAGGCGAGTGGAAGGGAGACTCCCACATAGATAGATCAATAAGCTATTAACGACACGATACCAACTCCTAGATCCCCAAATGGTAATACATCAAAGTAACTTGCCCATAATAAATATAATATATCCAAAAGAAAATGCAAAGACAAAAATAGACTAGTAGATAGCCAACGGGCAGTAAAAACCATGAAGTTATGCTTAAGACCGAACAACAATATGCTTAAGATCGAGGGAAGTTCTAGAAATTTCAATAGTATGTGGATTTGCGACATTGTATATTTTTCTTTGTTGGTTCGAACTTCTTTTACATTCATCTTCAATTTAATGAATTTCTAGTATTTAGGGAACTGCGCAGTAAATGCGTTGACTGTAACTGTGTGTATTAAACTTTTGGTGTGAACTGCACAGTAATCACTTTGTACTAACTGCGCAGTAAAACTTGTTAAACCCAAGATAATAAAAATAGATTATTTACTGTGGCATAAGGAAGAGATATTCAAAATAACATAAATAAAAGGACCCGTCGCGATGCTACTGCGCGGTAATAACACTCATAAATAGAAAGACAAAAAGTTCTATTTATGAAAAGTAAATGTGAATATCATTCACATGGATGAATATGGAGAGAAATGCACGACATAAATTACCCTGGTAAGTAACTCATGGAAAGTGTAAATATATGTATTGCAGGAACCATATAACAACTACACCTGCAAACATAGATATTCATGTTTGCATAAATTCTTTGCTTACAGAGAGCTCGAGCCCTCAACAACTTTCTTCAAACTCTTAACACCATGAGCTTGAACTTTCCAGACTTCTCCAACTCTCCTTCTTTCTCTGAGTATCTATGCTACACACTCTTTCATCTAAATATACAAACACTTAATATTGGTTTTTCTAGGAAGCTACAGTAACTATCTTGACTTGTAGATCACTACATGGGTGATTAAATACATGAATACATGTAACCACTTATACTATGAAACGAGAACTCGACACAGTTCTCGTTTTTCTTTCTCCTAATTTTAGTAGCTATTTTTACCCCGTTTCAAAAATGGTTGATGCCAGTATCACACATTTTCATTTTCAGACATTTTTGGGGGCCTTTGAATTATCTTTGTTGTAAAATATTTTTAATTTCTATTTTCAAATGTGTTTTTTGAAATTTAACAAAATAACATACATTTTTAAGCAATTTATAATGAAAAACATATACATTTTACAAAT
>LPNX010300995.1:462153-484038 GCA_001517045.1 Pseudotsuga menziesii | reverse complement strand
GGGGCATGACCACATGACTCAAATACATAATAGAAACATCCTGGAATAAACATCGGGTTACAATATACAAAGAAGAATACATTCCGAAGTTACATATACATCAACAAGATCTAGATTTAATCTTGGCCATTGATCTTCAAGGGGTTGGGGTTGCTCCTCAACTATATAATGAGGGTCTCACTACCTCATTTCTCAACTTCTCTCATGCTATTGTTATGCTGCAGAAATATTTCCTCTCTTCTCTTCTTCTACATTGTGCCCTAGCTATTTTGCTCAAGCCCTAGAGGTTTTCTTGTATTCAAATCTTGCCCTAGTTGGGCCATAATCAAGGAAATACTTTGGAGGGATATTGTGCCGCCATTCTACATTTCATGCATCTTTTGGTGAAGTAACTTACATGTGTATTTATTTGATTTTCATTTGTATTAGCTTAGATAGCTCTCCACAAAGTATTTGTGGAGGGATTTGTAAGTAGAAGTATTTCTGCTTCCATTTGTGAGTTTTTAATAAGATTTATCAAAGTATTTTGGTAGATTTATTGGGTGCTCACCTCTTTGCTTACATTTTGCAGCTCTCTCATAAGTTTATTTACAGGTTTTCCAAGCCAAGGACATCTCTCCAAGGGTTTCTCTTCAAATTTGTATTTTCGTCCATATTTCTTTTTCTCTCATAAAACTGGGTTTTATTCATTGTATAGTGAATAAAACCCTTGTTTTAGGGCTTTTTTCCATTGTAGATTAGTATAGAGTTTTAAATCTGCTGTTAATACATCATTTAGATGCCCAAAAGTTCATTTTCTGAATATTAAAACTTCATTTTTTCAAAAATTTCATGTTCAGATTTTTTTTAATAAAATTTCTGGGTTTTTATTTTTTCTGTGCTAACTTTCTGATTTAGTTTTCTGCAGTAAATTCCAGCAAGTAAAGTTGTTGGTTTTTTGCAGGTTTATGCACAGAAGAGGGGGTTATGCTGCCCAAATTTGCTTAAAAAAGCCCCAGAAAAGTTTGGTCCAAAAAAGGGCCAAAAAACCACATTTCTTCTTTTCTCTTCTATAAGATTGTAAACCCCAAAAGAGAAGTTCTATTTGGGGTATTCTCTAAAGCTTTAAAAGCTGCTGTAAAATCTGTATATGAGTAGTGTAGAGGTAGCCTAGATAACTAGTTTGCTTAGATTTATTTTTATGCAAGTCTTATTTCTGTTTACCCACCATCTCTGTTACAGACCACCATCTCTATTACAGAGATTGTTGTGCGGTTAGGATTAATAAATTTTGTTACTTCTGTTTACCCACCATCTCGGTTACAGACCACCATCTCTGTAACAGAGATTGTTGTGCGGTTAGGACATTGTTTAGCTAATTGCATCTTCCTTTCAAAGTAGCTAAGTTAAAATTTTATTTTCTGTCAAAAGAGTAACCATACAACCCACTGATCCGGTGTATCCTCTGTCCCACTTGTCATCTCCCTTTAGGGACTTCAAGTTGGGTATGAAAAGCAGGAGAAGTGGGGGCTTAGTTTAAGTTAGAACAACTTCCTTTTTCTGCTACAAACCTTCACATTTTGCTTTTCAGTCCAAGATCAAGTACCAACATCTCCCATAAGGGATACCGCTTGGTTGATCTTGTTGATAGTATAAAATTAACCTTGCATGCTAATCACCAAGACTTAAAATTTACCCCTAAAATTAACCAACAACGAATTTAGCCCCTGTTCATCTACTCGGTTATCACCCTTCGGGGTACTCACGAGATATGACAGGGGGTAGAGGAGTTTAGTTTAATAGGCATCCATCTTGTTGTTTTTCCGGTTGATTAAAAATAGTGACCTCGGAAGCGACTTGGGGTAGAAGACTGTGGGGGGTCTCTAGGCGTTCTACGTCCTCCTTGTTGAGCACCGGGGCATTGGGGTTTGACCTGGGAGCTACAGGTGGACTTGTTTCCACTGTTTTGAGCGCACCAGCATTCCCTCTTTGACTTGAGAAATACTAGATTGGGGTAGTCACACCACCGGATCTAAAACATAATCAAAGACTTCAATTTTAATAAAATTTATTAAAACGAACCAAGAGACATTGCAAAACATCTTACCAACATTTCAGTTTTTTGTATTTGCTTCAAAGTCCTTGCTTTTCAAGGCTTTCATTTTACAAGTACATCTTGCAAGCATCTCAATTTCATTTCAGTACCTTGCACTTTCAAGTATAATATCTTTAAAGTATTGTGACATGCTTGAGTAAAACATTGTTTAATCTTGTAACTTGAAAGCAATCTGTCCTTTGATCTTTGACATAATAACTTGTTCATCCGGTGTATATTTTGTTTCTTTTCAGGTATCATTGTATATTTGTTGAGCCATTCTTTAGCATTTGTTCATATTGTTAATATTGTAGATCTTGCTTAGCTTAGGCAACTGTGGATAATCGTTCTTAATTCTTTTGTAAGTTTGTAACTTGTAATCTTTTGACTCCATTTAATCTATGCACTGATCTTGTAATTTTGTAACCTTAATAAAATAAAATCCCTTTAACTAAATTGTTAATAAACCTTCCTATAGGGACTACCCCCCTTGGCTCTGTTGGGATTTGGCCTAAATGGAGGAGTTGGTAGGCTGTGGTGACAGTGGTCCCCAGCTCTAACTTGCCCCCAAGGACACACAAAGCGGGTTGGAGACTTCCCCGTGTCATAAAGTGTGTATTAGGCGGCAACATGGTGTTTGGTCTGCTGGGAGGCTAGAGGAGTTGTGCTCGGAATCTGAGGGCCTCCTGGATATAGAGCACTAGACATCTTTGATCGGTGTATCTAAAGAAAGCGGCCGAAGTTTGGAGGCCCCTGAACAAACAGTAGAAGCGTCCTCTGATCTCATAGTAGACATGACACTTGAAGATAAAACGTGACTTGGTTCCACTTCCTGAAGATGACACAGTTGGAAGATCCTCTCTGATCTAACAATCTGATGGTCTGACTCTACTCGGAGTCTATGTGATCCTACTTTGAACTATCCGAGAGGGATCCGAAGAGCGTGCATCCAATGGCGAAACTTATACTGGGGCCGGACAATGAGCTTGTCTATGAACTCCAAGAAGTGCTTAGCATAAAAGGCCATTTTTTGGGCGCAATCTCCTGGAGGATTAATCCAAGTAACCTGGACGAATTGCTTGTAGATATCGTCTCTGGTGATATTTAACTCTTGTCGGGTAGGCAAAAGGTGCACAGGGCATCCAGAGAATACTGGAACGGGGGAAGACGATCTAAATGGATCCCTACTGAAGCAAGAAGGCTCGAGACCCTTGTGAGCCAACACTTGGCCCTGCCTGGGTGGGTAGTGCGGGCTATAGTTTGAGCAGAGCAATAATACATCAACTGAATATAAATATGTATACAATATCATTTAAGTAACTAGATATATAGGAAATGCCAATTCAACACTTATCTTTGTTTGTTTGGTAGATTCCCTCTTTGTCCTTGTCTTCTTGCAGGAATTTTGACATTGTGTTGTACTTCATCATCTGGTTCAGAGGACTTGTGTTTTTCTTGCTCATGCTTGAGCAAGTATTCTATACCATGGATCACATGGGACTGTATACTGGTTCTGAATCTGAGTGTCACTTCTTGATTCACAACTGCATCCCTTCTTATCCAAATACTGAAATGGATAATATGTTCTTCTTTATCATGGGTTGAATCCTTTTGGATTAAAGTACATATTCCTCATCACTTGAGGAATCAACTCTTTCTTTGATTCTTTTCATTGTTGGTTCATCATCTTCAGCGGTGTGAGCATGATCCCTTTTCTTGTTTGACTTCTTGTTGGAGGAGCCTTTGTTTCTGGGACAATCTCTGGAATAGTGTCCCTTCTCATCACATGTGTAACATCTAATACTGGATAGATCTCTTTTGGGTTTCCTTTGTCTTTTGTCATGATGGTCCTCCCTCTTGTTGTGATGATGGTCCTCCCTCTTGTTGTGATTTCTTCTGGTGTGGACTGTGAGAGCTTGATCAACAATTGCTTCTATCTTCTCTTCTCTTGTTATAAGCCGAGCTTCTTTTTGGGTGCATTCTTCCCAAAGTCTGCTGAAAGTGATCAGCTTCTTTATAGCACATATTCCTTGAATGAATGAATCCCATGATCTCAGGAGACCATTCAAGGTGGTCATAACAATCTCTCCTTCCTTTTCTTCAACTTCTTTGAGTTGTTCCTTGATTTGGGCAACCCTTGTGAAGTATGATTGCATGGTCTCTGAATTTTGTATCTTCACATTCTTGAGCTGGTGCCTTAATGTCATCTTCTGATTTATGTTCTTTCCTTCAAATAGCTTCATCAAAGCATCAAACACTTTCTGGGGTGTCTTCAAGGATGACACATGAGGGATAAGATTATCCTTAATAGAATCTGCAATAATTCTCTTGGCCTTGACCAAGTTCTTCTTGTGGATAGCCTTAGCTTCATCTCCCTCTGGAGCTGGAACTTCGTCATTGATATACTTGTCCAAATCATTTTCTTCAAGGATCAGTGAGATCCTATACTTCCATGCTCGAAGTTGTCATCTCCTTCAAGCTTATCATCAAGCTGGGAGAGATTGTTGAATTTTTAGCATTAGCATGAATACTTAAAAATTTGTAGACTATTAGATAACAAAGGACAAGTGCAGTTAAAACATCAACACATCAAGAACACTGAACACAAAAGTTTTTCACTGGGGAAACCTTTAAAGGACAAAAACCCCAAAAGCATTAGTAATTCATCTCGTAAATGCGATGACTAAATTCTTCAATAATTCACAAACCCTAATGGGTTTGTACCACAGATAAAAAATCCACAAACTGAATTTTACATGAATATCAAGATTAGGGATTTCTGCCCTAATTCTCTTTGCTGCCCAGAATTTACCAAGGTTGTCCAAACTACTCGGAAGAAACAGTAACTGCTTGCCCGAGTTTTCTCTCTCCTGCTCGAATTTGCTGTTTTCTTGCCCAAATTTGTTTTCTGCTTGTCCGAGCCCTGCCCAGATCTTCTCTCTCTTGCCCGTGACCTACTGGGCTTCTTTTGCTGCTGCTCGAACCTTGCCAAGTTGTTCTGTTGCTGCCTGGAGGCCTGCTGGGCTGTCTTTGCTGCTGCTCGAGCCCTGTCGGGCCTCTCCGCTGCTGCTCGGCGCTGTGGCAGAGCTCTGTCAGCCTTCCCGAGGCCTCCCAAGAATGCCTGAGACCAGCAGTGACCTACTGTGGGTGCCCGAAGGCTCCAACAGACATCCTGTGGCTTGTTAGGGCCTGCTGATTGTGCCCGAAAGCACCAACAGGTAGCCCTATCCCTGCTAGGGCTTGTCAAGGAGAAGGAGAAGGCTGCCGGAGGAGGAGGGCAGCTGCCTCGAGCTGCTAACAACCTGCCCATGAGAGAAACTAGGCTGCCCATGAAGATCTCAGCCTGCCCGTGGAGAATCTCAGCCTGCCCGTGAAGAAGGAAAGAGGTAGGGTGAAACCCTAGCACATGTAGAGGTGAAAGATGCTATTGCTGTTCTTCCTTGTGGGTGAAACCCTAGGTTAGGGTTTGATGAACAAGTGTTGATGCCCGACCTAGACTTATCCATGCTAGGGCATAAACACAAAGCTTCCTTCTCTTCAATAACCAATGAATTCATTTGTTGGAGCAGCTGCAAGTTCAAGAGCAAGTGTATATAATAATGAAATGGATTGATCTTCTTTTATAGCCTTTGAGTCACTTGTAAGTGGACCAAAACTCAAAAGAACAAAATACTATTATTTTATTATTTTATTACTTTGACTTTTACCTTTACTGGTACTAAAGGTATTTTTTCACTTCCACTTTGACTCCTTAGTGGTACTAAGTGTCCTTATGTATTTTAGACTTTTACTTTAGCATTCTTCAAGTGCCCTGTGGTCAAGACAAGTGGTCAAGGTGGTCCTTCATCCCCACTCAAAGTACATCATCATAAACAGAGGGAATTACTAATGCTTTTATCTCACACTCTGTGTGACACCAAGATCAGATACTAAGGTGTCTTAACCAAGGGTAGCTAAGGCTTGGAGAAGATCACAAAGCCCACTGATCGAGGGTCAGAGTGTCACACATGCCTAGACCCGGTCTAGGGCTTATAGTGTTGTCCTGGTAACAGACCAGGTGCCTCAACCATAGGCTGCATAATTTGACACAAGGTCAAATACTTGGTAATAGACCAAGCGCCTCCATTCTCCCGAAGAATGGCCCTCAGCCTTGGGTTGAGTCCCTAGTCTCGGACTAGGTAAATTTCCTAGTAACTGACCAGGTGCCTCCATTCAAAGAATGGCCACTCGGCTCTAGGCTGAGTCCCCCAGTGCTAGATTGGTTCTACATCCTGGTCCTGGACCATATGTCTCCATTCAACAAAATGGACACTCAACTCAAGGTTGAGTCCCCCAGTGCTGGACTGGTTCCATATCCTGGTCTTGGAATAGATATCTCCATTCAACAGAATGGTCACTCAACTCAAGGTTGAGTCCCCGAGTGCTGGACTGGTTCCACTTCCTGGTCTCGGACCAGATGTCTCCATTCTCCTAAGAGAATGGCTCTCAATCTATGAAACCAGATTCGTCCAAAAGGGCCTGCGTGTCCCGTGTCCGCGTGTCGGACACGGACACGTTGACAAAACGTGTCCGACACGTCTTTGCAGCGTGTCCTGTTTTCGGACACGCGTGTCCGAGCGTGTCTTGTTTTCGGACACGCGTGTCCGAGGACTGTCAGTGCGTGTCCAAAAAACAGGACACTTTTTCCTCTAAAAAAATGCCCAGAATTGCTAAAGTGTGTTTGGTGTGCAGGTGAAGAAGATTTGAAGGATTTAAATGTGTAATTACTAATGTTAAATGTGCACTGAAGGGTCCTTTGCCATCTATTTGTAGCTTGGAGTTCCACATTAGCAATATTTTCACAGACAATCTCAATGCTCCATAAACCTTCAATATATTAGACAGTAAAATATTAAGAAAGATTACTGCAGAAAGAAGTGATAGCAATAATAAAAACTCATTAAGTACACTAATCAGCCACAGCTATCATTGTCAACAAACTAGTGTTCACAGTTGAAACAAGAAAAAATGTATAAACAAGTTAATTGGCATGTAATCAAGCTAATGCATCACTAGTCTACTATAAAGTACAATTGATCACTAGAAGCAAAGAAAAGGCAAAGAAACTAAGTAATGGAAAGAAAAACAGTTGTTTTCTCTCACAGAGAGCAAAGAAATGCTTCGGTCCTTTCTTACATCTATAGAAGACAATGTTAACTTGAGTTGCAAATAAAGTTGGCTTACCACAAAGAGCCTCTTATTATTTGGCAAAAACTATATGAACAAAACCACTAATCTTTCATTCATATAGTAGAATAACGTCTGCCTTTTGCTCTCTAAGGTGGCCTTCTACTTGGAACACCTTTTGCAGTGCGGGGATGGGCCCATTGTCCACCTCGAGTACACATAGTATCATTGGCCACATGGTCTCAAGTTTCCATTCAGCCATCTCAAGGTTTGCTCTCACCAACATCAGGTCAAATTTTATCATTGTATTGAACAGGTGAAGAGGATATGTTAGTTATCCCATCTACAGGAGATGGAGTTTGAGGAGCATTTCGTTTTGAGATGCATCATATACTACAATATCCATTGGACATCTGAGTATTATGTGACTCTGAAGGGTCCTTTGCCTTGGGACATTTGAGTATTATGGATATGAGGATAAATGTGCATTGATTTTGATTTCTATTGAATATTTGTAAAAATTTGGATCTATATGTCTATATTTTTAATATATATAATATTTAAATATATATATATATATAACGTGTCCTACGTGTCCTGATTCCGGGGGTCACCGTGCCCGTGTCGAACACTCGAATCCCCATGTCCTTTGTGTCCTGTGTCCCCGTGTCAGGTGACTTAGCTCTCAATGCTGCTAAGAAAATCAACAGAGATGAGTCATTTTGAAATGAGAACCTCAAATGGAAATAACAATTTAGATCTGGCCGATTTGAGATGCCCATCCTGCTTCTGGAGTTCGCTGACCTAGGGTTTGTTTACAAAAACCCTAATTTTCCAAACTTGGAATCTTGAAATTCAATTTGGATGGAAAGATGCGCCTCCTTGAGGCGAGTTGTTTAGTGAGGTCCTTTGCAAAATTCAGTGCACAGAAACTCCACAAACTTGATGCCCTAGTTCCTCCCAACAATAGAGATGAGGCCAAAAATAAAACTTTTCAGAACTGAATTTTGACTCCACAGAAAGATGCGCCCTTCTAGGGCGAGTTGCTAATTGTATTTCTTTTTCCAAATTGATGGAGGAAAACCCCAAAAGCTTGATGCCCTAGTTTTCTCCTAGCACTAGTGTCTCGGTCAAAAATGAAAATTCTCCAAATTTGATTCTGCTTCCTCCAAAAGATGTGCCCACTTAGGACGAGTTGGCGTAGCCCTCTTTTTCTGATGATATGTGGAGAGAAGACCTTGAACTAGGAAGCCCTAGTTTCTTGCTGCTGCACAATGCCAAAGAAGACCTTGAACTAAGAAGCCCTAGTTTCTTGTTGTTGCACAATGCCTTCTTTCAGAGTGGCTTTGATACCATGTTAAAGTTTTCACAATTCAATTTTATTAGTATCTTTAACTAAAAGAATAACAAGCACAACAAAACACAAGAGACAGAAGAATTTTCCTCGAGGAAACCATAAAGGAGAAACCCTGCAAACTTCTTTAGAATAGTTTCGTTACTATGTACAATGTCAAACCAAGATGGAATACCCAGAGAAATATATCTTCGACAACTTCTTCTTCTTCTTCTAGTACTGGCGCACTTGTTTCTCTCTCTCTTTAGCAAACTTGAGAGTGAGTGAGTGTGTATTGTTGCTGCCTTTCATGCACCTGGGGAGGTTAGGTTGTCGTGGCAGAAATATTCAAGCTACTAAGTGCGTCCTTGGGGGCAAATCTCGAGTCAAGTACTGTCACTTGATCTTGATTCCTCCGTTTATGTAAACTCCTAATGAAGCCAATGGGGGTAGACCCTAAGAGTTACTAAGTTGATTAAGCGTTTAATGGTGGTTTATGAGAAATATAATCAATCAACACATTGTAAATTAAAGAAAATGCTTATACGATAAAAACAAAGACCAATGTTGAAAATGGAGTCTGAAATGGAGTACTGTTGGAGTGTTGAATGTATTGCAATTGTCTCTTGGTAACTTTTAAGTTATTGTGGATTAATGCGTAGGGATTAAATTTGGAGAGCAGGTACCAGATCTGTGTGGAGTCACATCAGATCTATCAGATTTGTGAGAATGGTGACTAGATCTGAGATAGATCTATCAGATATGTGCAAGCAGGCACTAGATCTGTGACAAAGCAGGGTGTTTGTTGTTCAATGAGGCATATTCTTCAGAGTTTGAGGAGAGGGTGCCTTGATCATTCAGAGATTGAGCGATAGTCATAGGGCATTTCTTTTGAGCAGACAGAGGACAGTCAGAGGGGTGCACTTCCCTAGACAGAGATCTTGACTTGATTCCATCAGAGGTTAGAGCAGAGTAGAGGGTGCAGTTGTTAGATTGGTCATACGTGCCAAAGGGGCGCATTACTTCTGAGACAGTTGTAGTTGTTGAGTTTTGAGGGTTTCTCCTAGAGATCTTGCACGCTTTCCAAGGCACCAGGTTCTTCTGTTTACATGATAAAGCTGATTGTGGTCATTTCACAATTTCTCTTGGTTAGATCATAGAAAGGGCCACATCAGATTTGTGAGAGTGAACCCTATATCTGTGAAAGAAAGGGTTCGTGCATCTAACCAGATGATGGGAATACAAGAAGTGTTCCTTTAGGTTTCAGAGAAGGGCTCACGCATACAAAAGAGGGAGTTAGATGAGTTGAAATCTAACTCGAGCTAGGAAGTTCTTTGAAGGAGACAGGAATGATGCATGGACCAAAGCTGAGAGATTTACCCTTAGTATCAACTTTGGTGGATGAGGAAGATAGTATGGTGTTTCGAGATGGACAGAGTCTTCTATATTCAGAGGGAGTGACCTTGGATGTAGCAGTGAGGCTTAGCATCAGACAAGGCACGTTGTACAGGTTGTTGTGTCAGCCTATGGTCAACTTTAGAGAGATTTTGGAGCAGAGTTTCAGTGGGAGTCTGGAACATGTATCGGTGTCAGAAATTGAGAGAGAGCGTGAGGCTTCTCTCAAGATGACATTGATGGAGGAGGTATCATGAGTCCTCTTCATACCAGGACTGAGAGTGAGCATACTCTCAGTGTCAACATTAGATGATGCCGGGTTCTCTGTAGTGTTTTAGAGACTGTTGATATTCACCTATCTAGAGGGAGCTGATCCAGTGTGGATGGGTTACCGGATTGATGGTGAGTATGTGGTGGGAGGGAGACCTACTTCAGGAGCAGTTGGGTGATTGTCAGAGTCCTTGTCAGACTCTGAGATGGAGTTGGAGCAAGGATCTCCCAGTTTGGATGAGCCTTTCGAGAGTCAGTCCACTGGGCAGAGATATGAGTAAGATGCTCATTCTAGTACTAGCAAGAGATTGAGTTGGTATGAGATGTTTGAGATGGACTTAGCTCAGGAGTGAGCTGAATCATCTCAAGACAGGGAGGTTAGGTATCGATCAATTGATCCGCTTGATGATAGCTTCAGAGGTTGGCTACAACAGAGACTCAGAGGGAGTTTGAGTCTAGCATCAGTGATGTGGTCTGAGAGAGAGCAGGAGGCTCCTCCCGAGACTACTAGGATGGAGGAGGATCAGAGTACTACAGGTCATAGGGCAGCAGAGGTAGTCAGGACTCATGATACATTTATTGTAGCAGAGGACTTGTTGGATTCGAGCATCAATTGTGGTTGGACATCCCTCGTTAAGAGGGAGTGTTAAGTTATGGTGTAACTTAGGATGTCCTCCATGTAGATTGCCTTGCAATGGAGGCACTTATCAGCTCAAGTAGGAGGGTAGAGTGTGAGATGCACTCTACCATATCTCATGGATCTAGTAGTGGGACATGCAGTGTATCTAGTCACTATTTCCAGTTACATTTAAAAGTGCATGCATGCAATTTGATTTTTGGCACCAAAAATGAAATTAGGGTTTCATAACCCTAATTAGGGTTTTGGTGACCTAATTTCAAGTTGACTTATAAAAGGGCACTGGGGGTGCTTAAGTCATTATCTTTTGTGTGCATCAGGAGATTGGAGCAGCTGTGAGTAGCAATTGACCAGAGGAGGACGTACCATCTAAGATAGCTGGGGACGTGTTCTAGAGGGATTGAGGGATCAAATTCTCAGAGATTGAGGAGATCCATCATCAGGGCAGTGCGAGAGAGAGTCTCCATTGAGCATCTTCAGAGACTGAAGAACAACAACAACAACAGAGTGACCAGATCGTGGAGGACGTGAGCAACAACATGTCACACGTGTGGGATGTGAGGGATCTGCTGAGGGGGCAGAGAGGGCCCAGAGTCTTGTGGGTTTTCCTCAGTGACTGAGGAAAGACTTTCTGTGATTAGTCAGAGTTAGGCTGATAGCATATTTGTTGAGTTGTGCCTCTGAGGAGTGAGGATGCAGCTGTACAACCGAGGAACGTTTTCAATGCTGGGGAATGTTTTCTTACCTTCAGAGCCGAGCAAAGTAGAGCACATAGCTGAGAGAGCATTCTTTAGAGAGATAAAGAGACAGAACAATGTTCAGAGACTGAGAGAACAGAGTTGAGAAATCCAGCGTGGGGGTGTGCTGCTGGGGGCGCATTTTCCAAGGGGCAGCAGCTGCAACTGCTGTAGATCTAGGGCTTTTGCCCTTCAGGTTCACCCACTTAGATCTAAACTCATTATGTATCTCTTCTAACTTTATTTATTTGATTTGGGCTCGAGAAAGTAGAAAGCCCCACAGTTTGCTGGCTTTTCCCCATTGGGGTTTCTAGGGTAAAATTTCGTGTCTTATGTGATTGCCTGGTTGAGTAAGGATCTCCATGTGTTACAAGTTCTAATAGATTTGAAGTATATTTCATATTGGTTTAGTGAATATTGTAATCAGTTTGATCATCCTAACTTCTCAGAGCTAGTGGAGACCTCTGAGAAAAATTTACAGAGAAACTAAACTTGAGACCGGGTTGGGGTTTCAAAATTTTCATGTATTGCTATGTAAAATGTTTTCCTTGGTATGACTGTGACAAGCTTTTTGTGTACCCAATTGACCGAGTGTGGATCCATGCCTTGGTAGCCCAGCAGGTCCCTAACCAATGTCCTATGTATAATATATTGTCTAATTTCTCCTTTACAACATTTGCTTTGAAAAGCTTCAATCTTTTCCATTTCACAGATGTTCCTAAAAATTCTTGTTAATGAAATACAATTTTGAAAAGTTATACGGGTTTGAAACATTGGGTTCTTCGATGTAATTTCTGATTAACCTAAATCAGACAGTATCATTTTTATTGATGTTTCGTTTATGCAAATAACTCCATGATTGACTTGACTTAAGTATTACTAATTTAGTTAGTAATACCTGATCACATAAGCCCAAGTAATGCTGAACATTGTTAGTTGATATTTCTAGTAGTCAAAAGTGCATTGTTCCTTTCATCGCTTTTTAGCCCTGCTTGAAATGTTGATTACCTATATTTAATTATATTGAAACTTCTTTGAGTCTAAGGTTTCTATTTAAATATGATGATTGGCAACGGGCACATTGAATTTTGACAATCAGAGTCTTTGTTTCCTATCTCAATTAACTTCTTAGTGGTTTTCTGCTAGAAAAGAACATTGGGGTGAATTATATTTTGCATGTCTCACTTGCTAGTTCCGCAAAACATAGTTTAAGCCAACAGATTTCTGTTGTTTTGGAAAGTGTTTTAACAATACTGTAATTTATCTTCAATTTTAAAGTTGTTTGATTGATGGCTTCGCTTTTGGGATTGCCAGTTAGATGTTATACAGAATCATACACTTTCACCTCGTATGATTTCTCTTGTTTCTTTTCTTGGCATTGCAAATTCACATTTACATTAATTTAAATGCAGACTAACTGGATTAGAAAAAGCTCTATGCGAAGCAACTCACATTATCAGTTCCATTCCTCCAAGTCTTGGTGGTAGGGAGGATCCGGTTAGATTGTCTTCCATTTATAGTAAACCTTTTGTTTTTAAAGCATTATTTAGATATGAAGACAGTTGAATGATCTAGAAAAAGACTGTTCCCTACAAGGAAGTTTGAAATGCAATGAATAGTTCAACTTGTTAATCTATTTCAACATATAGAAATCTGTTTTCCTCCCACATTGTTATGCTAATCATGCCTAATGTATATGCAGGTAGTATTTCAACTTGGACAACTATTACGACAGGCAGTATCTAGTGGGAAAGTCTCTTGGATAGGTTACTTGTCATCAACTAGTATGTATATGCATTTTTTTCATTGGTATTGTACAGAATCCTTTTTTTCTGTGAGGAAATATTCCTAAACTTAATATCAATTGTTCTCTGTTTTCTTGATGTTTCATTACTTTATTCCTCCTTGTCTTATGTTACTAAATGCCATAATAATTGTCAACTGGCACTTAGTTTTATTATGAAAGAAATTTAAATGGTTTTTTAAAGGTTAGGTTAGAAGGACAAAATAAACAAAGTTAGGGTCAAGTGGTTGAATTATTGAAAAACTGAGAAACTTGACCTTCTGTATGTCTTTGGCAACCGTTGGGCAACTCTAGTTGAAAACATTCAATAAACGTTGTAACAAACATAAATGTTCATTACTAGGGCTAGTAAGTAGGTTACATTAGTAATTAATTACATTGTCGGCCCATAGGTAGGCCAATTGCAAGTGCCACACTAAACATTGTACACTTGCTTATTCAGTCCATCTTATCAATTACTTTCTTATATGATTATTTCACTTCTGTAATACTTAGTGTTAATACTAGACCGGTTATTGTTTATAAAATTTGGGTTCATAGTGTGATTTGGGTTGTGGATGGTTCAAGTGGTATTAAGCCATGTTTGGAAAATTCCACTTCTCATGTAAAAAATTTGAAGCCTTTTCAAAGGAGAATTTTTGGTTTTTTGGAAGAAAGATCGGGTGCATAACATTCTTTCATAACTCCATCAAAACCCTGGTTGTGACATTATCCCCATAGAAGCAAAGCCATTACAATGCCTTGTTGTGAGTTGCCTTTCCCTTGCTACAATTCCACGTCTCATATATCTATTTTTTTGCATTTTATAATGCACCAATGACTTGATCTCTGTGTTACTAAACCAATCACGACCCCATACTTCCTTCTTTATTCCATGATAGTGGTGTCTCTGCCTTGAGTTTCTCATTCTTGAGCTTTTGTTGGTGCCTGTGTTTCTACTTTTCCCCCACTTTGTGAGGGGGTGACAAGGGCAGAATATTCAACTTATGATGACACAGGGGCTTGCTGCAAAATTGACATTTCACTGCCTGTAGCAGCAGCAGAAGAAGTTTTTGGGTATAACCTCAGACATAAAACATAAAGTCTAAGCGTGTATGTGACAGCTGAATATTGTGTGTTTGCCACCATCAAAGGCTACAGGAGAAATGCCTAATCCAAAATTGTTGTCCATGGTTGAAGGTTTCTAGATCTGAAATAAATGAGAACTGTTTGAAGGGGCAGAGTAAGGAGTCACTCAGTCTGATAGTTTGTTTGGAGCAGACCATAGGCTTGAAGGCAGACAAAACAGTATGCCAAAAGATGGCCAACCAGCGATAGACCCAAATACTGTTCACAGTATTGGTCTGTCATTAGGGAGAAAGCTCAGTTCCTCACTTGTCAATGGCATAAAGGTGAAGGAAATTGAAGGGAATCCTTTGAGGCTAGCTCGTCATTAGAACTTTGCAGAGGTTCCTCCTAAATTTTTCTGCAGATAGTGCCACAGAAACATGTTTAATTCAACTTTTGCTAGAAGCCAGAAACTGGGGCGTTAAGAGAATCATCAGATAAGGCCACATCTCAGAGGTTCTGTGGTTGTCAGTGGAATGCTTTGGAGAAGAGACAACTGAAAGTACAAGGAGGTAGTTATCAAGGTGACAATGGGTTACACCTCTAGGTTGCAGTTGGGCTAGTCACGTTCTTTGGGGCTTTAACTACACCTGCTAATTCATGCATCATGCTATAGCATACTGCAATTGCCCACATTCGCCCACCTAGTATATCATGTATCCTCCTCAAAGTCACCTAGGCCTAATGTAGTGGACAATCTCTATTCACTTTGGAATTGACATAAGATTTATGCAATAAGAATATATTGAATAAAGGATTATTGATAGAATGATGACTACAACAAGCCTTGTGACGGTGTACTTATACGCGTTGGCTAGTCACGAGGTGAAGATGTATGCACCCCTTTATGTTTCATAACTATATTTAATATTTAGATTTGTTATTGTTTATTATTACCATTACATTTATTTAGTTATTAATTATTAATATTATTGATTTATTGTACTATTACGTTTTCTTTGTATTATCGTGATGTATTTTTATATTTATTACAAGTGTAATAAAGTCACCTCAATGACTTAGGCTATAAAAGTTAGGGTTTCCATTAATGTTAGCTTTTAGAGTATAGACAAATAAGACCTCTCAAAATCTTTATAAAAGAGGAGCTGAATCTTATTGTAATAAATGCACCAGTTATTCATAATATCAATGAGCTTTATTGTGTAATCTCTCTCATGTACTCTGTGATGCAACTCTATCTAGGGTTCTAGCTCTTGTAAC
Organism: Pseudotsuga menziesii; assembly: GCA_001517045.1. Lineage (NCBI taxonomy): Eukaryota > Viridiplantae > Streptophyta > Pinopsida > Pinales > Pinaceae > Pseudotsuga > Pseudotsuga menziesii. The sequence continues at coordinate 468,294 of LPNX010300995.1, read as the reverse complement.
CTAAGTCACCTCGTTCGAATTCGTGTTCGAGTTCAGCGACATTAAAATTCGGCAAAAATTCGGCAGTGAAAATTTTGGTGATAAAATTCGGCATTAAATTCGAGAGACTATATATATATGTAATTTTAATTATTAACATATATGGTTAAAATTTGTCAAATATATATATATATAATTAATTTTAATTATTAACATATATAAACTTATGGTTAAAAAAAATAAATATCTAATTATAATATCTTTTATAACTAACTTTATATTATTAATTATATATATGATTTGTAAGTTTATATTAATTATTTAATATAGAAAGCTTAAAGATGAATATTATATTTATAGCATATAATATTTATAATATGGATCTGTTTAATTAAGTATTCACGGACCTTTAGAAGGATCTCGACCGGCTGGACCCATCAAAACCCATCGACCGGAGCTTGTGGATGTATGCTGTAGGATAACCCTACACAAAGACTCGGCGTGCAGGATACTGGTCATGACTCACACTCACTGCAGTCTGCCACTGGAGTCGGTAGTCTTCCCTCAAGTTTCAAGTTCTTTCAACCACAGCAGCTGCTAGGATCGCCCATCTGCAAACTGCGACTCACGGGTGACAGAACTACGACCACTCACAATCACTGAGAATCGACGGCTTCACTCGTGGAATGAGCAATGAACAATGACAATATACGGTGGCTTTGCGAGGGGCAAAAGTTTTGATAGGGACTAGGGTTTACCCGTTTGACGCGAAAAGGGGAAGAAAAAATCAACGATTTTATGCTGTTTTTACAAAATCTTACCTGAACATGTGGCGATTTAATTCGCCTTGAAATTTGCCAAACAAAACAAATTTGAAATTGTGATTAAATTCGGCGATTTTAATTCGATTAATTCGGCTGTCTCATAAAATCGTCGATTTTCGATTTTTAAGGCGAAAAATCGCCGAACCGGGTGACTTAGCTTGTAACATGGTATTAGAGTGGGGAGATCCTCGTTGATTAAAAGGCAAAGAGGGTTGTCTACCTACCAGGTGAGAGGATCACGAGACATAGGTAAATCACATATCAAGGAAGAATCCCCATGTCCATGTGATGAGTCGTCGTGCTTCCATTTAAAGGAAGCTGCCATAATTTGTTGAAAGTAGCTGCTAGATTGATTGGACCAATTTTCCAAGGAAATGTAAAGGTAAATTTTCATTAATAAAGCTGATTGAACTATTGTTTCATTGAAAGATCAAGCCACCAAATTTAAGAGAGCCGAAACGCTGAAACTATTGAACTTTTCAACTAAATCGTATGATTGTTGTATGACTTCTATTCAGTTGTTTATGTTATCACATCCATGTTAGTTGGAGCCACCATGATGTAGATCCAGTACTAGAGCATAGAGCCAATCCTTACATGAGCATGAGCAGAGCTATGAGACATTCATCATCAACAGTGTGCCCTAAACTCAGAGACTATTTAGTGCATACTCCAGGCTTCCACGTCATAGTTGTTCCCACATGACCCCACTTTTGGTGAATTTTTCTATGTCATGGTTCACATAGATATTAGCAGATGGAAGTATTGGCCTTTCCTTTGCCCATCAATGTCAGAGACCATCATCCAAATTCAGGCAACATAGCAGGTATATGGTATGGCACATTTATGTTATATTTTGTCTCCTTTATTTATATTAGTAACCTGACTTGGTGCTAGGTGATTAGCTATTATGATCCTTTGTCCATTTGTTATTGTCATAGGCTAACCTTTTGAATGGTCATGATGCCTTGATTGTAAGGCTCCTCTATATGCACACTGGTTTCTTCCGCTTTCTTGGTATAGACTTAGTCATCTTTGTCCCATTTGCTAGCTTTGGTATCACCTTACTCTGTCTCCACCCATCCGACCCATCCATACTGGATCGTTACCTTGACTTGCACTGAGATACGTGATCTAGAGGACCTCCCCCTTTGACCCCTATGCGTGCTGGACCCCATGTTATCTGTGTCTCGTCTTTGATGTGTGTGGGAGTATAGCTTCAACTGTGGATCTACTTCCTTGTCGATTGCCCCTAATGTTGTAGTGATAGGTAGAGTTGTGCTTTACATCGGGGGTCATCCCACTTGCCCTCGAAGCAAGTGCTATTGCCATCATTACATTGCATATGTGTATCATTCTGTATCCAAAGAAAGTGAAATTCAAGCCAAAAAAGCCTACGTAATGTTAAATCAAGCCAAAATGGCTAGTGTGAAATCAAAGTGAATAAGGCCAAGCAGATGAGGAACAAATGCCAAATCTAAATGACTGCTTGACCACATGTAAATGAAACAATGTAATGATTATACTTCATGGAGCCTAAGGGCTGTGACATGATATGAAGCAAGAACAACTAATTCTAAGTGTCCCCTAGAACCTCACCAAATTACAATCCCTTGTGAACTCATCACAAGGGTTCTAGAAAAGATCTTAACTAAGCTTGAGGCAAGCTGGGACGTGAGCCGCAGAGCATTATGTTAGAGCCTAGTGGTGGTTTCCCAAGCACTTTATCCCATTTGTGAGACACTTCCATCCCCTATTGTTCTCTAGCATGTTTATGTCACTGTGGCCCCTATCTCCCTTTGTTTCGTCCAAAGGATCTCAACATCAAAGTACGAGTCTTCCCTTTACCTTCATCCTTGATTGATCACCTCACCCATTGCTAGTAAGATGACCAAGACTGTAAATGTGTATATGTTGGAGAATTCATGAAAGGTAACAGGTCTGCTCAAAGTTTAAGCCTAGTTTCTTCTTGTGCTTTATTGTTGGATCATTCTAACTTATTACTTTGTATTATAGTTGGTTTACTAACTTAAATAAGGGAGCTTCGTGGCATTCCCTTGTGCTTATAGGTCTTCACAACTCTATTTTTGCCATTATTTGACCAGTTTGACCAAGCCATTGAGAAGTTTGGATCCAGGCATGTGGTTTTTGGTTTTTAGAGTCTACATGGACCTCTTACATGATTCCCTGCTTTAGTTTATCATGATGTGGCCTGGATGGTGCTATTTTTATGTATTAATGGTTATCAAGGTCATAACTAATTAGTTTGGCATGGATTGGGCTATTTTGAGCATATTTGATGGATTTGAGTGGTTTTTGTGACCACTAGAAGTGGATTTGGGGTCTACAAACTCATTGGCACAGTTGGTTTGGGCATCCGGGCAAGGAAAGTGGCCATTTTAGCTAATTACAGTTTCAGCCATGTTTATCAACATAATTAAAAAAAATTAAATGTGAACCTTGGCTTAGTGAACTTTATCAAAGTGGCAAATTTGGGGAAGCATATGACTTGGGATTATTTTGTGAAATTGTACTATGCTTTTGGACCATGCATTATGTGATTATCATTAGAGATGGGGTCCACAACCTATTTCTTCTATGGGAGGGTGAATCTGCTCCATGGGGGCGCTTTCAACTTATGTATTCAATGTATTGGCACATTAGGTATGTAAAAGAGGGCGCCTTAGGGGGACATACATCCCTAGGGTGTCCTAGGGTGTCCCCTTTCCTCATGTACTTCATGTATTATAACATTATCATGTTGTTCTCCTAGGGCATGTAAAGTAATTCTCCCCCCTCATGTAGCTTGGTCAGTACCACTTTGAGAGATGATCTTAGCCATCGATTTGTAATTGATATGATTTAATCTCAGTTGTTGATCTCTTTGGCTAGGGATTTCGTATACGAGCTCTCTATTTAAGAGAGAGTTTGCTCATTTGTATGGTCTCATGGACTCTTGGCACTTTGAGAAATAGAGTAGAGAGATTGTTCCAATACTTGTCTTGTGAATCAGTTTACGAATGTCATTGTGAAATCTTTGTTGTTTTACGCATTATCCATGATTTGAGTTTCCATTTAGAGAAATATTTGCTATCAAATTCTTGCAGGAGGGCGTCCTTGGCTAGGCGAGTTGGTGGCAGCGCCACCCTTCGCTTGGCATCTACATTTTTTAGGGAGTTTGCTTAGATTTGGATCTTCAATTTCTTTGCTACCTTTGTCTTTGCATTTGATCTTTGTTCCTTGCAATTATCTTTAGTTTGTCATAGCATTTGGATGTGTTTTGCATTTTGCTAACATTACTCTCTCTTGTTGTGGCAAGGCGACTTGAACTTGAAGGAGATCAGCTTGCGCATGGAGGAAAATCAAGCCATTTGAAATTGTTGATGGACAACGGGGAGAAACAACGAGCTTCATTTTTCCAAGTAAGTATCTCTGCCTCTCAAGTTTTTTTTTTCATTCCATAGTCAACATAAATAAAATCCTTTTAATTTTAATTTTTATCTGTCAAATTTTAAAATCCTTCAAACCTCAAGTTAGAATTGCTCTAGAAACCATAGGTACTAAGTTTCAAAACTTCCCAACTTCATTTACCCTTGCTGAGCACTGGTCTCCTATGCAAGGTTTCGCCCTCTTTGGTCCAGCCACATCCTCTTCTTTTAGTGACTTGGGTGTTCTAGTTTTGAGCTTTACTTTCTTTATCTTTCACCATTACTCGCATCTTAAGTGCTAGAGGCCGTTTATTTTGCTACCTCGTGGTTATTTTACTTATTGGCTAAACTTTCCCTTAGCCACGATTTGGCTCTCTGACCTACCACTTGCCCATCCTAGATTTCATTTCATTACTCATCACTATTGGGATATTATCTCATAAAGCCGAGTCCTTCGTCATATTACTAAGCCTTCTCAGCTTGTTCTTTAAGGCATCCCATCCCTTTAGTCTCTTACTTGATCTTGTGTGTGACTATCAAGACCGCATTGTTTTGCACTTTGCATTTATTTGTTTGTTTGAGTGTCTTGGTGTTAGTCGGTTAGCCTTCACAGGTTATCTAGGGTCTCCCCCTTGGACTAATGCGAAGAGCACCTCATCTGGTGTGACACTTGCATCACTTGCAAGGGCTGAGGCACTCTTGGGTCACTTGGTTTGGTTGCTTCTCCTCTGCCCATCCTGGATAGGATCCCTCAAAGAGGCAGCCACAATTTTTGTGACAACAATTTCCATTTTATGATTTTTGTTCATTGCTAGTTGTTGTACTATATTTTTTCATCGTCATATGGGCATTGTATGGTAGCTACCCATCATAGTATAACAACTACCGACTGTTGCCAACCATCGAGCATCATACATAATCTGCCATTTGCTGCTTGCAGATGAGTTAGATGGATCATTGCATGAGGAGGGAATACATTTTTTGTGAGAAACAATGATTTTGATATTTTTATGTGAGACCAATGAGTTCAAATCGCTGAATTTCTGAAGCTCTTTATCATAGTATTTTTATTGGTCAAAAAATTTAGAGGCCATCTTACTTGCAACATGTTACCTCCTGTTGCCCACCTATTTCGACTAGGTGGCAACTCCATGTACATGAAGATGTACATAGTTGTACCAATGGTACCTTGGAAAATCTGAGGATTTTTTGTTCGCTTCTGCAGGGCAATTGCCCCTTTGTAAAACGAAATGCCCGCTCCCCTGCGTGGGAAAATTAATGTAATTAGATGTGCTAGTATGGGTCATATGATATGGATGCCACACCATGGAACTGGTTGTTAGGGAAGTCCCCTCATCGAGTGTTTTTTCCCTTTCCAATTGATCTTGTTGTGTAAACGAGTTTAATCGGTTTGGTTTTTCACTCAAAATCCTCCAAAGTGGTGACGGGCGTTCTACCAGTCAAGTCCATGAGGTGGCTAAGGGTTCAAAATGTTCTTCGTGACCATGCTAGACATTTGTATAGAGTCTTGCGGAGTTTCGTTATGTTGTTGTGTTTTTATTTATTTTTTCTAGTTAATTAATTTCACCCCTTGGTGGTTAATTAACTCAGTTTTGATGTAATAATGTAGTTGCTCAAGCACTGGCATTTTGTAATAGGGGCTATGAATGCAAGGTAAATTGCTATGAAACCCCCTAAGCCACTGCTTCGAGTCCCATGTCTTTCTGATAAGGGGTTGAGGAGATAGACCATTTTTGTCTAAGCAAGGTCTATTTTTCCTAGGGAATTAATTAATTTCCCTAAGTTAAAAATTCATATTATTTGATTTTGAAGGAAAAAATCAAATAATGCCATGGTAATTTTGTTTGGGGGTTGCCAAGCCTAGGAAAATTTGTTTCAAATTTTTCCGG
>LPNX010300995.1:451759-461853 GCA_001517045.1 Pseudotsuga menziesii | reverse complement strand
TGGTGACAGTGGTCCCCAGCTCTAACTTGCCCCCAAGGACACACAAAGCGGGTTGGAGACTTTCCCGTGTCATAAAGTGTGTATTAGGCGGCAACACCTCCCAAGTTAGTATGTGAAATTTAAAGCCCAAAAGAATAATGCAACCCAAGGGAAACTAAGAGGGGCCACCCACTGTTACCTCAATAACACCCTCTCCAACTTTAGGTTTGTTCTCCTCCAACTCAATGGGGGGTTGCCCATAAATAAGATTGCTAAGGCTATGGCATTAAAGTTGAAGGTGATACAAGGAGAGTAATCCTTAACAAAATACATATGGTTGTAGCATAACAATGTAAAATGTGATGTAAAGATCAAGAGATTAGTGCCTATACCAACAAGGGCAAATGGAATCAAGGGATTAATCCAAGAGGGCAGAATTCTTCATATGTAGAGGTCAGAATGACCACCAATGATGTATCATTCATGGATCCACCCAATGTGTCACCATCTGTTGAGGCCTAAACAAGCCCCAAGTACAAGGACTTGGAATCCCCTTCTACTTTAATTTATTACTTTATTTCTTGGGGGATTGCCTATGTTTGAATCTTTTAACATTTGACAAGGATGACATATAATGACTTAATTGATCTCTCTAAAACACCCAAGTCTTTTGATCACTATTAAAATTTTGATCAAAAGGACAAATCTCTCTTGGATTAAAGTCTCCTATTAGTTCATCAAGCTTCTTCAAAAGTTGTATTCAACATCTTTCTAAGATCTTAGATAGTTTATCAGGAGGGTTCCAATTTCAAACACCCCATGTTTTGGGTCATCCCTATGATTCATCAAGCTTCTTGGAAATATGCCATTTGAACATCATTTTAAGGCCATTGACAGTTCATCAATTGAGTTTAAAATTTTGAATGCCCATATTTCAATTGCCTATAATGGTTCCTCAAGGACTTTTTAAAGAATTATAATAACTTTTTGAAATGTTTCTAGATTGTTCATCGATATTTTTTAGATATTGTTATTTTTGTTATTTTGTGGCTGTTTTGAACTTCCCCAATGATTCATCAGGACACTCTGAGATTTTGAATGTTTCTATCTTTTAAACTATCCCAGTGGTTCATCGAGGAGAGTTAAACTTTTGAATGTGTCATATTTTGTTGTTCCATGATAATTCATTCGGAGTTTTCAAAAGAAGCATTGCTATATCTTTTCAAAGCTCTTGAAAGTATAGATTGTATGATTTCGAATGACTTCCTAAATTATATTTTAGAGACAAATGGAAACGCTAATTCGTAAAGGAACACCTACATATGTGGCCCAATGTCATCAAATGGAGGTATTAGCATAAAAAATAACATACTCCCAACACCCAAAATACAAGGGTTAATGCATAAATATGATAAGGTATTCGAAAACCTACCTATGAAGTTGCCTTTAGAAAGAAGAATTGAACACATAATTGTGGTAAAGCCAGACTCGATACCTGTTAACATTAAACAATGGTGATATACTCATCACCCCAAAATATAAATAGAATGGTTGATTCAATATCTATTAATTTGTACAGTTATCACACGAAGTAGACGTATGTATGTAGGCCTAGTAGTGTTGGTGCAAAAAAAAGATGGATCTTTCAAGCTATGCATAGATGATCGAGGTCTTGAAAAAATATTCAAGAAAAAATTTCCCATCATATTCATAAATGAAATGTTGGATGAACTCCATGGGGCCAAATATTTTCCAAAGCTAGACTTGAGGTCAAGGTACTACCAATACTGGGTGAGATTAGAAGACATGGTAAATATTTCCTTCCAAATCCATGAAAGTCATTATGAATTTAAAGTGACGCCATTTGGTTTATGAATGTGCCTCCTATCTTTCAAGCAACTACGAATGAGCTCTTCCAACCCTACCTAAGGAAGTTTGTGCTAGTCTCTTTTGATGACATTCTTATATATAGTAAAACATGGAAGGAGCATTTGAACATCGAGAACAAGTACTCTCCCTATTAAAAGAAAATCAATTTTACACAAAGATGTCAAAGTGCATTTTCGACAAGGAAGAAGTAGACTTACCTCGTGTATATCAAATCTAGGTAAGGGGTCAAGGTAGATCCTAACAAAATCAAAGGAATCATGGGAAGGAAAAAGCCAAATAACACATCAAAATTAAGGGGATTTCTTGGTTTAACAAGGTATTACATAAGGTTCATCAAGAACTATGTGCCTTTGATGACACCGATATTAAACCTACTCAAGAAGAATTCCTTTCAGTGGAATAGAAAGGCAGAATATTTTGAGACTTTGAAGAGAGTTATGTCATTAGCATCTGTGTTAGCAAGTCCCTTTTTCGCAAAATCTTTCATGGTGGAATGTGATGCTTCATGCTTTGGAATAAGCATAGTGTTAATGCAAGAGGACTGTTGCCGCCTAATTCACACCTCGGGTAACATGGCAGAAATCTTCAAGCCACTGGGTGCGACCTTGGGAGCAAGCTTGAGCTAAGTGCTGTCACTTGATACTCAGCTCCTAGCAAAGCCAAGGGGGGTGGTCCCTATAAAAAGTAAAATCTAAGGCTTTTATCCCATCAAAGAAAAGACTTCTACGAGTTAAATGTGAAATGGACAAAATAACACAACAGACTATTGCAAGGTAGAAATCACATCAACAACATATGATAGTGCAAGTAACATTCACGACATCTTGCAAGATTTTGATTTAAGCATAAAAACTAATATAGATCAGTGCCGATTAATAGTGGAGTGTTGTGTCGTGTAAGTATTGCAGTTGTCTCGTTGGCCAGTTTTAGAATTATTAGTGAGTGATTAAGGGAGTAGGTAAATTGTTGGTTGATTTTATTAAAATGGCAATGATCTGGATTATTAGAAAGGAGAGGGGATTCCAAATATACCCAAGGGGTATGAGGAATATGTCCGGAATTACTTAGAAGTGGTTCTCACAGCGAAATGTGGGCTAAACCGGAGTCGCAGGGGTGTGTCCAACACTACACCAAATGAGGGTGTAGCCTGATAGGGCCCCGCGATCACTGCTTAATGGTTCCCGCTTCACTTGAAGACTTTGCCCACAACTTAGTAATATTCGACAAACGCCGGATTTTCGTTTGGGGATAAATTTTAAAAGATGAAACTAATTACTAGTTACTCAGATCCTTTTCTGATACAATCGACTAATTAGATGAAGCTATAGTGGATGTAGAGCATACGAGGATAAGAGCCTTATTAATTTTAAGGATTTTTGAACATGGTTTGTTTGATTAGAAATGCAAACCCAAGAATCTCTTTCCAGGTCCAGTATTCAGGCAAGCCCTTATCCATGAACCATACTTGGGAGAGCAAGGGGGTTTATTTTAAACTTTAAAGAAACAAAGGAGAAAATTTTCTAATTAATTCCTACCACGAATCTCTTTCCCCCTTTTGGGATACTCGAGAGAGCGTGGGGTAAGTAGTTCTTTTATTCCTTTGATAAAATGAAACAAAAAAATTGAAATTTGAAGCTAAACTAACTAAAACTAAAAAATCATGAAAATTGAACACCGAAGTGAATCCCCCAGCGGGGATGGGGAGTGACGCGAATCTCCCAAGTGGGGATGGGGAGTGGGTTCTTAGGAGCCTACTCAAACTTTATTAAAATCTTACAACTTGAAAGAAATGCACCTTGGTCCTTATACTTTGGATTCGAAGGCTTACAACTTATTGAAAAAATTGACTTTTATTCAAGGGGGAGCTCAGTTGGTCTTCTTTTTGCTCGATTTTGCGAAAATTTGCTAGAGTTTCCTCCTCTTTTATCGTAAACCCGGAAAAAACTCTTTAAGAGCGCTTTGGGAAAACCTACTAAAGTTTGCCGAAAAAATTTAAAGTAAAAAGATGAAATGAACTAAGTAAAAGCAACTGAAAAAATGAGCTAGAAAGTTATTTTTTTAGGGTCTTTGTTTGTTCCCTAAGGAAAACAAACAAATCATAGCACTTAGATGCTAGATCTGAAACTTAAACATAGCTAATCTTACTAATCAAGACTTTTAATTTTATAAGGCAGATAACTTAAAGCAAGAAAAACTTAGTAGTATAGATCTATACTAGAAAATGATTATTCTTTTCAACCCTAGCTAGATCTGTAAATGAAAAGCAATTACGATCTACTTATGCATTTAAACTTTTGATTTTAGATCTGCTTTTGCTTTTCATTAAAAAGGACAAGATAATATAAAAATGATGAGAAGGATAGAAAATAAGCTTGGAGTACAAGATGATCCTTGAGGTTTCGATTCTGGGGCACCGAGGGACTTTATCTGTAAACAAAAGATGTTAGAAACTAGATAGATCAAACAAGATCTTCTATGTCTCCAGCTAAGATGACCTACGCATCACACAACTTACAAACCAAGATCAAATCCAACAACATATATACTTAGAAATCCATATGAAGATGTTCATAAACAAATGAAAATATTCGATTAGATCTCTAGGTATCCATACTAAATAAATTAAAGCAGTAAACAAACAACTTAATTCACCTTGCAAAAATGATACCAGTCCTTCAAGCAAGCTAGATTTAGTACTTAGAAACAAGATGTATCCAACAAAGATTATCTCCACAAAGCTCAATGATAATTCATCCACTCACCAAAGCACCACACAAATAGACCTCCAAAGTCTCTTTTATTTCTCAGATAAACAACGGTTACAATGAGCAAGCTATTCCCAGTACATTCCAACTAACTCAAAAGGGAGAGAAGCATGCTTTATTTATAGCAAACATGGACCCGGGGGGGGGGCGGGGGGTGGCGGGGGCACCACCAACACTGGCAGAAGAACTCCAGAGAGAAGAGTGATTCATGGGATTGATTGGGAGCTTAACTGAAGTGATCCCATGGAGGAGGCCCCACCTCCCATGAGGTAGGCGATCTCCTCCACCTACCAAGCCACCTCGTCCAATCTAATTCACATGCTCCAACAGTGCTCACGCTAAATCAATACTCGCATGTGTGACCCATCTTCACGCTAAAGCAAACGTACGACCCAAGTGATGTGAGTTCAAACCTTGGATAAAATGGTAAGTAAGATATATAACCTGTGAAACCCTCTTTAAATGATGAGTCACACTCATATCACCCATTCTCTAATCAAAGCGTGGGCCACACTCACTCTTTGAAGCATTCGTATGGGAAACGTGTGAGCTTTAAACTGGTTTAAATGGTAAGTGAAACATGCATTAAGGTGATGCTTTCCATTTGGAATGAAGTCGTATACATGCGGACAAACCATGCCATGTCACCCAAAGTCTAATTTTGACTTTTTCAAATTTGTCCTTTATGCCAAAATGTTGCACTTTTAGCATTTAAGTGTCATTTTGATGCTTTGATAGCGAAAATTGACCATACACTACCTTTTAATCGCCCGAAATGTATGAAAAGTGAGTCATGGGGTAGAGAGTATGCTCCAAGCATTAAAATGAGCACCCCCACACCAAATTCCGCCTCTAGATAAAGTGTTTATGCCATTTACAAGTTTTTTAATTAAACCATTAAAAAATGGCTTAAAAAATGGAAAAAAATGTTTTTCTCGGAATCTGACGAAACTCTAGGGGGACCTAGCACATGTCCAGACTCCATACGACTCAATACCAATGCCTAGCACGCTCATATACATTGACGCATGAACTTTAATAACCTCCTAATGCCTACCCACCAAGATGACCATTCCAGCTTTGGAGGAGCGATGAAAAACTCAAAAATTATACATCGCTTATTCAGCATTGCATAATTGACAAGGGGAAAAACACCTTGGAATGATCGAATTGATGTTTAAGTCTTAAGAAGCCAAGTCCTTTACAAAAAATTTCCATCCTAGTACAATTATTACAATTTCCCCAAGGGGGTATGAACATGTGATACAAAAAAATAAAAGGGCCAAGAAGGCCTGATGGACTTTTGAGCTCTCATTTTGAACAAGTACTTTGTTCATCCTTGCCGGCTCACTTAAAAGTCTGACTGAGTGCAACTCAGGTGGTAACAAGGACCATCCATTAGACTTTGAAATCCGAAAGCTCAGCAAGAGTGAAAGGTTTAAAATCTACATATGATGAGGAGATGCTTACTATTATGCATGCATTAGCTAAATGGTGATAATATCTCTTGGGTAGTAAGTTCTTGATACATATTGACCACAATAGTCTTCAATACTTACTTCAACAAAAAACATTGTCCATTGAGCAACAAAAATGGATAGAGAAAATTTCCAACTTCAATATGGAAATATTACATAAAAAAGGGGAAAGACAATGTAGTTGCTGATGCATTATCAAGAAAAGATGAGGTAACAACATATGCAATATTGGTCGTAATCCTTGATTGGTTAGATGAAATATGAGTGGAATATGCAAAATTCCCTAATCTTATTCCATCATCAATAACTTGGGACAAAGTCCAAAATTTGAATGGAGAAATGGCATTCTTTGGTACAGGGGGAGGATATATCTAACTTCATCCTCAAAATTTAAAATAAAAGTCTTAAGGGAATCACATGTCTATCTGACTATGACACATGTAAGCTTCTTTAAAACATACTACAATGCACAACATTCTTTTTATTAGAAGGGAATGAACAAGGCCATTCAAAAGTATCTCACAGAATGTGATACTCTCGAAAGAAATAAGAGCGAAAATGTATTTCACAAGCATTACTCTATTCTCTACACATTCCTAACCCAAAGTGGGAATAAATTTCGATGGAATAAATTGAACATTTGCCCATGTTTGATGGAAAGGATAATTTTTGTTGTTGTGGTTGACAGGGTAACTAAGTATACCCACTTCATGAGGGTAAAGAAAACGGATTCAACAAAGCAAATAACTAAAGTACTATGCAAGAATATTTATAAATTGCATGGTTTTTTGAAGGATGTTATCAGTAATAAGGATGCAAAATTTAAGGGATTTTTTTGGAAAATTTTTGCAGACAAACTGGGATCTCTTAAAATGAGTTCATCATATCTCCCTAAAATAGATGGATAGACGAAAATAGTAAATACTAAATACATGTATGGAAACCTATCTTCATTGTTTGTGATAGATAAAAAAATGGTTCTAGTGGTTACTATTGATGTTTTGTAGTTTGGACAAGTATTTCCATGGGGTGGGCGTGTTATCCATGTGAATAATCCCCATGACCTTTCATGTATTTAGAAAATTCACTTTAGTTAAAGGAGTTATTAAAGTGAATACCCTTTTATAATTAATTGGGGTTAATTTGGAAAAGCCTAAGTTGAGGGGCTTTAGTGATTTAAGTTAATCAAATGAATCTTAGCCCTTGATCTCAAGTGAATTAGATATAATCTCAACCATTGAAGTTAGGGTTTTGGTTCAACCCAAAAGTATAAAAGGGAGCCAAGGGGAGAGGAGATGGCACATGAGAGGACTCTAGCATTGAGTGAAAAATTAGAAGAAAGTTTATTTTGTAGCAAAGTTTGAGAAAGGACTCTTCACTAGTCTCTTACCTCACCACCAACACCAACACAAGGAGTGCATGGTATTTGGATAGGGTGTAATGCACCACATGACTGAAGCATGAGATTTTTTAGCAGTTTGGTAGAGAAAGACTTAGAGGCCCATGTTGAGCTTGGTGATGATGCCAAGTATGCAGTGAAGGGGGTGGGAACTATTTGGTTCCAACTTGAGTTAGGAGGTTTGTTAGAGGCCCGAGAGGTACTTTGGGTGCCAGAGCTACAGAAGAATTTGCTCTCATTATCAGATTTGGAGGATAAGGGTTTTTCTATCACAATCAAGAAAGGGCAAGCACTCATATGTCCAGAGGGAGGTACCGCATACACAACAATGAGCATTGGGGTTAGAGATTGCAAGTTTTACAGGTTGAAGAGAAAACCTGTAGGTGGATCCAAGGAGATCTTAAATCATGGATCAATGTCAATGATAGAGGGCAAGGAGTAGAAGGCTTGGATGGGTGAGCATAGTTCACAGATTTGTAGTGTGGGGAGTCAACCTTCAGATGAAAAGAGGGAGTTAGCCACTTCCAGTTATGTCAAGAAACCTACGTGGTACGAGATGACACTAAAGGATGCTCAGGAGCAAGCTAAGGTTCCTAGGAGCACGGTTCGGGAGAGAAGGCTGCTGAAGATTCAAATGGCACTTATGTGCATTGTCATTGATGATGAGCTTTCTAGTATTGAGGAAGCAATAAATCAACAAGTATGGCAGGATGCTATGATTTAGGATGATGTACAAGATATTGTACCAAGATCAGAGAAAGAACTAGTTCCAGGTGGCTTCCAAAAACACCTTCCTCGCTAAGAGGGATTGTTGATGTTTTGTAGCTTCAACATGTGTTTAAATTGTTGAAATATTGTAACTTCGAAGAATATTCTATATGTATTTTTTGTGGTCCCCGATGGTCCTACCGGGAGAACCACTTGTATTATCTTGTACCCCGATGCTTCTAATCGGAAGAACTAATAAGAGTCATGAGATTGTCCCCTCTATTTGTAAAGGTGGGTCATTAGCACCCCAGTGTGGTTACTTGAGCCTACATGTGTAACTCGAGCCTACATGATTAACTCGAGCCTACATGTCGGATGAGTTAATTCAAGTGAACAGATGAATATAAATAGAGGTGTGGTGCTCCTCATTTGAGACACACACTCTCACTTGTGTAGCGCATTAGTGGAGAAGAGAAGTAGCTGGAGAATGAGGAGGATCAGGCTTTGATCTCCTTGTTGGTTTTATCTTTTATCTTTTGGGGCATCTATATTGAGGAAGCTTTTGCTGGGTTTTTCCCTTTAGGGTTTTCCCAGGATAAATCTTTGTGTTCTCCTTTTGTATGGTTGTGCTTATCTATCTTTCAGTGATCTTGTTTATATGCTTTTGTTATGAAATCGAAATGAAGTTCTAATGATCTAGCTTAGCATATGAAAATTTAACATGGTATCAGAGCCACCCTGAAAGAAGACATTGTGCAGTTAAAGAATCTAGGGCTTCTTATTTTTTGGGTCTCTATCCATGATCGATCAGCAAAAGAAGGCTAGACTGATTCTCCATTGAAGGGCGCATCTTTCTGTCGAAGCGGAATTTGATTCCGAGCATTTTTCAGTTTTGGTGCGGAAAATTAGGGCTTTCTACAGAAGAAGAATTTTTTAGTGAGCCCAGTATAGGATTGTTCTCCTCATCAAAATCGAAGTTTAGAGACCTGGATTAAGAAATTTGGTTGGGTGAAACTCCGGGAAAGTCAAACCCTAGTTTGACCCCGATCTGGAAAAACCCTAAATACTAAAACTACTAAGTTTTGGTACATTCGCTATATCCTGAGATTGGGGAAGGCTCAGGAGTTGAAAATTGCAGAGGCCGAAGATAAAATCCTGATTTACACTGTGTCCAAAATTCAGCCTTAGATTTGCTATATTCTGGGAGATATGATCCCTCCAAGTTAGGGTTCCAGCCTCTTCCAGAATTCATCCCTAAACAGGACACCTGGGGAGAATTGCTGTAGCGTGGGCTACAAAGGTCCAAATGGAATTCCTGAAGATGTTCCAGAAAGAGCACGAACTGTACTTTTTGTGGTCCGAATTTCCGAACCTCAAGATGAACCAGTGACATGTGGCATGCTGTACAACTTCACTGTTCTGAACAGTCCTGTAACAGGTCACCTTGGGAAAATGATCATAAATCCCAATTGGTGAAACCAATTCTGATGAAACCTATGGTGTTGGATCAGGGACATGCGAGGTTACCTTAGTGCGAAATTTCAGACATAGAGGAGCAGTAATTTCAGAGATATCACAGAAACAGTAACAGGCATTTTTGCAGAAGAAATTGGAAAACTAGGGCTTCCTGTTCCGGGAGCTTCCCTCCACTGTTTTTAGAAAAGGAGTACATTGGACAGCTCCATTTGAAGAGATCTATCTTTCTATCCAATCAAATCTGAAATATTCGAAGTTTTGAAAATTAGGGTTTCTCAGACAAACCCTAGATCAGCCAGCTCCGGAAGCAGGACGGACACCTCAAATCAGTAAGATCTAATCTTTTGCTATTTGCATTTGAGGTTCTCATTCAAAGTGATCTATCACATCAACTTGGTG
>LPNX010300995.1:440079-450946 GCA_001517045.1 Pseudotsuga menziesii | reverse complement strand
AGTACGTAGTATCTTCCATATGGATCTGCAAGAACAAGTGTACAAAGCAAGAATCGTGATTTGCCTCAGAAAGAATAGATTATGACATGACATACTCTATCGACTAGTATATATCAAGCATAGAATCACGTATACAGAATTGAAGAAGGAAGATAATACTCCACTTCAGGGGGAGTGACTACAGAAGATATCTGAGTTCGACACGGTATGGCATGATGGACAGCTTCCTAATGGATCGAGACTTTACCAAGAGTAAAGTGGGTTCCAACCTTCAAAGTTGAATGCAGAAGACTAGGATATGTTGATGATCTGACAAGATGAACTCATGGAAGATGTTATGATGATGTTTGGGATATAGTACTCAAACCAGAAAGCAAGCATGTGGTATCTTACAAATGGATTTGCAAGATAAAATATGTCACTGATAGAAGTAAGGAAAGACTTGTGGCTAGAGGTTTCTATAAGAAAGAGGGAATTAATTTTGGAGAGACACTTACTCCAGGAAGCAAGGTACACTTCCTTCAGAACTATGATGGTAGTTGCTTCCATGATGAAGTAAAGACAATCCTTCCTTAATGGTATGATTGGGGAAGAGTTTTACATCGAAAGGATTTGAAGTTGAAGACAGATGGACTCATACATGTAAGTTGAAGAAGGGCATCTATGGCATGAAGCAAGCTCCCAGAGCTTGGTATGGCAGTTTTCTGTCAATTATGGGTTTTACCAGGAGTAAAGCTGATCCTAACCTTTATCTCAAGGTTGTAGAAGATGAACCTGTCATCCTGTTATTATATGTGGATGACTTATTCTTGACAGGGAAGGAGAAACAGATCATGGAAAGCAAGAAGAAACTAGCAGAAGAATTTGAGATGAAAGACCTTGGGTTAATGCACTATTTCCTAGGTCTAGAAATATGACAAAGTTCAGAAGAAATGTTTCTCAACCAGCGAAAGTATGCGGTAGAGATATTGAAGAGATTAAATATGTTGGAATGCAAAGCCATGGCCACACCCATGGACTCCAACTTGAAGCTGTTAGATGATGACTCATCAGAGTTAGTAGATGCGACTCATTACAGACAAATCATTGGGTCATTGATGTACTTAACAAATACCAGACCAGACATTTGTTTTGCTGTGAACACCTTAAGTCAATATCTTGTTCAACCAAGATGGGTTCACCTAGTAGCTGCAAAACATGTGATGAGATATCTGAAAGGGACTATAGACCTTGGTCTATACTATGATGGTAGCCATGACTACAAATTGTATGGCTATACAGATGCAGATTGGGTTGGAAGTATCTCAGACAGGAAAAGCACATCAGGTAGATGCTTTTGTTTGGGGTCTGCTATGAGTTCATGGTTTAGCAGGAAACAGTCTAGTGTTTCTCTTAGAACAACAAAAGCAGAATACATAGCAGATTGCTTTGCTAAGTTGTGAAGCCATATGGCTTCGGAAACTGATATCAGGTCTCCTTGACCTGAAGATGGATACTACATTGATTCTATGTGATAACAGAGAACCCTGTGTTCCATTGTAACACATAGAAATCCGATATTTCTACATACAAGATAAAGATGCAGATGATGATGTTTCAGTATTCCCATACTGAAGATATAGATGATGCTTTCAGTATTCACATACTGGAGATATAGATGGTGATAGTTTAGTATTCACATACTGAAGATGTAGATGATGATGGTTTAGATGGTGATGTGCTGATGAAGCCTCTGTCCCGAGTAAAGTTCGAACACTTTCGAGACAAGCTTGGTGTGGTTTGGAAAGACCTTCCTTGAAAGGGGGAGTAGTGATGTTGCAATGGGATTGTATCATCCTGGGACATATGTCTAGAAGTGATCCGGAGACCTCGGTCTTCGAGAATGAAGAGGGATTGTATCATCCTGGGACATATGTCCAGAAGTGATCCGGTGACCTCGATCATCAAGAATGTAGCAGGATTGTATCATCCTTGAACTTCGGTTCAGAACATATCTAGTGAAATTCAGTCATCGAGAAGGTGGCAGGATTGTATCATCCTTAGAATTTGGTTCAGAATGGATCTGGTGAACTTCGGTCATCGAGAAGGTGGCAGGATTGTATCATCCTTGGACTTCGGTTCAGAACGGATCCGGTGAACTTCGGTCATCGAGAAGGTGGCATGATTGTATCATCCTTGAACTTTGGTTCATAACGGATCCGGTGAACTTCGGTCATCGAGAAGGTAGTAGGATTGTATCATCCTTGAACCTCGGTTCATAATAGATCCGGTGACTTCGGTACTCGAGAACGTGTGTTGATCCGGTAATTCCAATAGGAAGGATTGTCTGAGTTCCACAACTGTGTTGATCCTGTAATTCCGAAAGGAAGGATCGTTAGTAACTCCATAAAGACCTAAATCCCGTAATTCTGAAAGGAAGGATCATTGAATTGATCCCGTAATTCCAATAGGAAGGATTGTCTGAGTTCCATAGATGTGTTGATCCCGTAATTTCGAAAGGAAGGATCGTTAGTAACTCCGTAAAGACCTAAATCCCGTAATTCCGAAAGGAAGGATCGTTAGTAACTCCGTAAAGACCTAAATCCCGTAATTCCAATAGGAAGGATTGTTTGAGTTCCACAAATGTGTTGATCCTGTAATTCCGAAAGGAAGGATCGTTAGCAACTTCGTAAAGACCTAAATCCCGTAATTCTGAAAGGAAGGATCGTTAGTAGCTCCATAAAGACTTGATCCCGTAATTCTGAAAGAAAGGATCGTCTGAGCTCCACAAATGTGTTGATCCCGTAATTCTGAAAGGAAGGATCGTTAGTAACTCCGTAAAGACCTAAATTCCGTAATTCCGACAGTAAGGATCGTCTGAGTACCACAGACATGTTGATCCCGTAATTCCGAAAGGAAGGATCATGTTGATGTTTTGATGATGATGATGTTGATGTTTTGATGATGTTGATGTTTTGATGATAATGATTTTATGATGATGATGATGTACTGATCGAAAGATCAGAGTGTGATGATGATGATATTTTGATGTTTTGGTGATGTTGAATGTTTTGATCATAATGATGTTTTGATGATGTTGATGTTTTCATGATGATGATCAGTATGTGATGATGACGACATACTGATCAAAATATCAGAGTATGATGATGATGTACTGATCGAACGATCAAGAGTATGATGATGATGATGTACTGATCGAACGATCAAGAGTATGATGATGATGATGTACTGATCGAAAGATCAGAGTGTGACGATGATGATGATCAGTACGTGATGATGACGACATACTGATCAAAAGATCAGAATATGATGATGATGATTCTGTTCGAGAGTTGAAGAATGATGATGGTGCTGATCACTATGTTACTAATCAGAATGTGATGATGTTGCTGATTGAAAGGTCAAAATGCTAAAGATGTCTTTGCTGATCGAAAGATCAAAGTGCTGAAGATATTGCTGATCAAAATGCTGAAGATATTGGTGATGATCGAAAGGTCAAAGTGTTGAAGATGTTGCTGCTGATCGAAAGGTCAAAGTGTTGAAGATGTTGCTGATCGAAAGGTCAAAGTGCCGAAGATGTTGCTGATCGAAAGGTCAAAGTGCTGAAGAAGTTGCTGCTGATCGAAAGGTCTAAGTGCTGAAGATGTTGCTGATCGAAAGATCAAAGTGTTGAAGATGTTGCTGATCAAAAGGTCAAAAGATGCTGATGTTGATTAAAGAGTTGCTGTCGTCAAATATTGAAGACGAAGACTATATGATGTTGAAAAGCTTCCAATGATTTATAGATGTGTTACCCTGATGATGTTGATGATGTCCTCTCCTACTATTGTTGTTGTTGATGTTGTTGTAGAATACCCTTCTCGTTAAGGGTGAGTGTTGAAATATTGTAACTTCGAAGAATATTCTATATGTATTTTTTGTGGTCCCCGATGGTCCTACCGGGAGAACCACTTGTATTATCTTGTACCCCGATGCTTCTAATCGGAAGAACTAATAAGAGTCATGAGGTTGTCCCCTTTATTTGTAAAGGTGGGTCATTAGCACCCCAGTGTGGTTACTTGAGCCTACATGTGTAACTCGAGCCTACATGATTAACTCGAGCCTACATGTCGGATGAGTTAATTCAAGTGAACGGATGAATATAAATAGAGGTGTGGTGCTCCTCATTTGAGACACACACTCTCACTTGTGTAGCGCATTAGTGGAGAAGAGAAGTAGCTGGAGAAGGAGGAGGATCAGGCTTTGATCTCCTTGTTGGTTTTATCTTTTATCTTTTGGGGCATCTATATTGAGGAAGCTTTTGCTCGGTTTTTTCCTTTAGGGTTTTCCCAGGATAAATCTTTGTGTTCTCTTTTTGTATGGTTGTGCTTGTCTATCTTTCAGTGATCCTGTTTATATGCTTTTGTTATGAAATCGAAATGAAGTACTAATGATCTAGCTTAGCATATGAAAATTTAACATAAACCCATGGGGTGGGTGTCTTATCATGGGAATTGTCGCCATGACCTCTTAAGTACTTAAAAAACTCAATTTAATTAAAGGAGTTATTAAAGTAAATACCCTTTTATAATTAATTGGGGTTAATTTGAAGAAAAGCTTAAGTTGAGGGGATTTAGTGATTCAAGTTTATTAAATGAATCTTAGCCCTTGATCTCAAGTGGGTGAAATCTAATCTCAACCATTGAAGTTAGGGTTTTGGTTCAACCCAAAAGTATAAAAGGGAGCTGTGTTAGACACAATGGCCACAATGAGAGGGGGGGGGGGTGAATCGGTGTGAGAGCAATTACAAACTTTTTACCTTTTTTTAATCAATCAGAGTATATCAATCATTATGTCATCAATTGCATAATCAAATTCATCATGAGTCATAAGCACAACATCACATGAAAAGAGATAAGAATATATGCAATTTTGATCTTTATTTATTGTACATGGAAAACTACAATCTTTTCGATTACCATCAATACCAACTGATGAAAAGAACACCAACTCTTGGCACAAGACCCAACCTGGTTTTCTTAGCTCCAACTAAGAACGGCTTGAAGAGTCCAATCCTCAAGTGCAAGACTTAGCTTGCATCAATCTCTGGTCATGTACCTCTGCACATTGATCTCTGCTGGTCATTTGCTCAACACTGTTGATCAAGCATTGTCATCAGAGTCTGCTCATGCAAGAGACACTTCTGCTGAAGATATCAATGCCACACCATTGTTGTTGTAGGTATGTCAAACTGAACATGTCATCTAGTCATCAAGGTCTGGAACAACAACATAGGGTATGCATTACAGTGTTCAAGACACTATCAACATCATATCCTCTGCTACTACACAAATTTCCACAGTCCACAAGCCCTTCTACTCTCTCTTTTGTTGGTTATATGGAGTGTGATCAATCTCGTCTTTATATAGTCTTTGGCATTGCCCACTTACTCACATTAGGGTCGACTTCAAGAAGTGGTAAGTATTTTAATTTTTTAATTTGAATTTTTAATTTTGACTTTGAATGATATAATATTTTAATGCTTATAAGTCATATCATAAGGAAGAGTCACATAACCGTTTTTGTCATGTCACATAGATGGTCATAAGGGTATGTCTTTAAGCCATCAACACCCCAATATTCTTCTTACCATAAAAGGGACCAAGGACCCTTATTCAAGGTCTTAGGGTATGCTCCACCTTTGTCCACAAACAACTTAGGTCCCCACAAGCCATGTCATCATCTTAGTGCCATTATGCCACTGTGTAAGTGGGTGCAAGGTCTTCCTCATGCCCTAACCACGTCAAATGCAAGTAGTGGGCTCCAAGACCATACCAAGGGCATCAAGGTCATCATCAAAGGTTCCAAGTCTTCATCAAGTCAACAATGACCACATCATCACCTTTAAGGGGACAAGGATCATATACAAGGGTTCCATAACATGTCAAAGACCATACAAGGCCATCATTATCATACAAGAGCTCCATGACCCCAACAAGGGTTGCAAGATCATCAAACCACTCAGTGTGGGTCCAAAGACTTCTTCAGGGTTTCTTCATCAAGCAAGAGGCTTCATAGGTTTCTTCAACCACCTCAACCACACCAGGAGACCTCCAAGGGTCAAGATCCATCATGACATCACCTGTGGGGTTGATAGGCCTTCTCCTAGGGTATCATGACACCATCGGAGCATGAATGACCACATAATGGGTCATTAATGATTCTCCAACCTGTTCAGGGCTTCTCCATCATTCACAAAGGCTTTAGCACCATCTCCAGGGTTTTCAGCACCATTAGCAGGGTCTTTAGCATCTTCAACAAGGTGGTGGCTTCAAGATCCAACCTTGTGGATACAGGGACCTTATCAACTGGGTACAAGGTGCTTCAAGGCACACACCCACTTTGTAAGGGGTCCAAGGCACTACAAGTGGGATTTGGTGGCATCAATGACAACTCGTGGGGCCACTGCAAGTCCATGTTGGCATCAATGAAAATTTCATCAACAAGCTAAAGTGTGAGGAGAATGGCACATGAGAGAAAGACCTTTAGGATTGAGTGTAAAATTAGGAGAAGGAATTTTTTGTTTTCAGTTTCTTGGGCAAAGGGTAAGGAAGGACTTTATTCAAGGAGGAAAGAAGAAAGTCTTTCTGATTTCCAGGGCAAAGAGAAAAGAGGACAACAATTTGGGACCAACAAGCAACTGTACCAGCAAGGCAAAAAAGCTCGCAGGGTCAACTATACGGATTCTATATAGCTGAACAGATAATCTGTACGGATTTCGTACAACAATATGGAATCAATACAAATGTATGGACAAAACATACATGGTCGTACAATGTTGATTCGCATAGTCTGTACAACCGTAAGGGCAGGCAATACACCAACAACAAAAAATAGTTTTTTTGGGGGGTTTTCGTGGATATCTCTAAGGAAAAATTTCAGCTGATTTTGGTCATCTGAAGGCCATATTTTGCAAGGTTTGTTGTGTAATTTTCAAGGCTATTTTCCCAGGAAATGAACCTGTTATCACTCAAAGTGTAGGTAGTGTTGCCCCCTAATTTGCACCTCGGGTCACGTGGCAGAAATCTTCAAGCCACTCGTGCGACCTTGGGGGCAAGCAAGAGTCAAGTGCTGTCACTTGATCTTGACTCCTCCGTCTAGGCTCTCTCTTAGCGAAGCCAAGGGGGGTGGTCCCTAGTAAAATAATCTGAGGTTGTTTATTTTATGAAAGCAAAACAATTAATCTTGGAGATGAAATGATTTAATGAGTGAAACTAAGATAATCTGCAACAAAAAAGACTTATGTCACCAACATATGAAAGGCATTCACTCAACACATCAATTAATTTAAATACTTGGAAATAAACGATATAATGAAGACCGGTGTTGATGGAGTGCTTGCGTGTAAGGGGGTTGCTAGTGGTGTCTCAATAAGTATTGCAATTGTCTCAGTTAATCAATTTTAGAATTATTATGTGAGTAATTAAGAAGTGGGTTAATTGTTGGTCAATTTTATTGCATATGGTAATGATCTGATTATTAGGGGAAAATGGTATTCCAGATATACCGGAGGGGTACGAGGAATATGTCCGGATTTACTTGGAAGTGGCTTTCACAATGACGTGTGGGCTAGATGGAGTCGTGGGGTTGTGTTCAACACTACACCAACAAGGGTGTAGCCTAACGGGGCCCCACGATCACTTTCTAGTAGTTCCCGCTTAACTTGAAGAATTTCTCCACTAAAGAGTAATTTCGAAATAAGTGCCAGATTTTCACTTAGAGATTTAATTAGGGTGTTAGACTAATTACTAGTCACTCCAATCCCTTTCTGATTGTCCCACTGATCCAGCCAATGGCCTGCAGTGTTCACAAGAGCATACAGGAATTGAAGCCTTGTTTATTTTAAGAGTTTTAAACTTTAAATATAAATTGATTAAAATCTCTGTACCGATACTCTCGTTTCCGAGAACACGGTGGATTTGTTAATTTTAAAGCAAAAAAGTAAAAAAAACTTAAAAATTTGAAAAAATAAAAAAAATGAAAAAAGATGCGAATCCTCCCTGAGGGGATGGGATGTGGGCACTTGGCTGCCTACTTGCTTCTCTTTTTTACAATGATTATGATAAGAATATTTGTGTTCCTTTATAGGATAGTTAACACAAATTTCCAAGATTTATGGCCTTAGAAAAATTGGCCACAGAAGAAGTAGTAAGAAGAGGGGTCTCCGGATAGCTTAGATCTTCAAAATTTTGCCAGATTGCCTCTCTACTTGATCACCATTTGCTGCAAAACAACGAGTAAATATGAGCCAAAGATGCTAGATAATCATTTAAAAGCATAAAAGATTTAACAAAATTTTCAAATACTTTAAAGATAATTTTTTAAAATGCCAGATTAGTACTTGTTAGAACTTAGAAGCTAGATCATATAAAATATTACTTTTTAAAATAAGATCTGAACTGTAAGTGCATATATAAATCAGATTAGTATGATATTGTCTAATATATTAATGAGATTCAACTATACACTAAGAACTGGTAACCGAAAAGAAGATTGAAATATGTATTGGAAAGGTATCCCCAAGCTTGAACGACAAGCAAAGAAACAAATGGAGATGTCCACAAAGTGTTGTCAGTGGGATGAAGTCTTTTCTTCAAAAACCACTGAAGGAGAAGTAGATCTAACATGCTCATCTAGACTTTTAGCTTAGGCAACCTGTAAAAACTTTGCAAAAGTTGCAATGGGGATTAAATGCCGGTGTTACCCAATAACAGATACTTAAAGAAGATATGAATTCAAGCAAGAATAATCATAAATTCATAAGCATTCTATTACAAACAACAATAACAGGCAATCATGAAAGTATTACTTCCTATCTTACTAGAACACTTATCCCTTCAAAAGCCAACAATCTCGAACATATACAAGCTTGCAAAAAATCTACAGACTACCTCAATATTGCATAAAACAACATGCATCCGAACACCATAGACCACACTTGCAGAAGCTTCCAAAGCCTTTTATTAATCAATGATGAAAAAATTACAACAGTATACAAGCAGAGGTTCCACACTTGATGAAAATGGAGGTATGAGTGCTGCTTAAATAGAAAACCCAAGCAAGAGAGGGGTGCACATTTCCTCAAGGAGGCACTAGCTCTGAGTGAGTTGGATGTGATTTAAATATAAAACCCAAGCAAGAGAGGGGGGCACATTTCCTCAAGGAGGCACTATCTATGCGTGAGTTGGATGTGATTTAAATAGAAAACCCAAGCAAGAGAGGGGGGCACATTTCTTCAAGGAGGCACTAGCTTTGAGTGAGTTGGATGTGAAGTGGATCAAGGTTGGCACAGGGTGTAAACAATGACAACATCTTATGACATAGATGGCACTTGCCACAACTTCAAACTTTTTCCAAAGCAAGGAGCTTTTCCACCCATGCCTACGCCCCCACTTGGAGAGTTGCGCCCCTCTTGGAGAGGAAACTTCCAAACTTCAAAAACTCTTTGAAACGGTAAGTTTTGACTTCCAAATTTTGCCCGGGTACTTGCCACTTTACCTTGCCAAGTCACAGAAACTGATTTCGGCAAGTTTCTTTTATTTTTTTAATTGTCGAGATTTTTAATGAACTCATTTTTGGGGTCTTTTTTGGGTTTTTTCAGTAATATTTAATTTTGGAGATAAATAATTATTTGGAAACTTAGGAAAGTGGGTTTATGGGTTAAGTGGGTGCTCTGAGTTAGAAAATGAGCACCCCCATGGAAAAAACAACCTCCTAGCCCCACTTTTATGACTTTTTAAACTTTTACAATTAACTTATTAAAAATAAGCTTGTAAAAATGGAAAAAATATTTTTTTTTCTTCCGGAAATTAAAGAAACCTATGGGGCACTTAGGACATCTTCATAATGACTCAAAATAATGATTGGCATGGTAATATACATTGACACATAGGTTTTAATAACCTCCCAAGGCCTAACCACCAAGGCAATTGTTCCAGCTTTTGGAGGCTAGGGTGAAAAACTCATAAATTATTTATCGCTTAAAAACGATAGATAATTAACAAAGAAAAAATACCCTGGAATAATGCATTGATGATTAAGTCTTAGGAAACTGTTGCCGCCTAATTCACACTTTAAGACGCAGGAAAGTCACAACCTGCTATGTGTGTCCTTGGGGGCAAGCGAGAGCTGGGGACCACTGTCACCACAGTCTACAGCTCCTCCGTTTAGGCAAGATCCCAACAGAGCCAAGGGGGGTAGTCCCTATGGGAAAACTAAGTTCCAGATTTATTAATTAATTACAGATTAATTAAAGGGATCTTTTATTATGAATTAAGGCTGGGACTTTAGAATATCTAAAAAATGACAAGCAGCATGCAAGTGCACAGAATTCCTTTGATGACAAGCAGACCTTGAGATAAATAAAGACCAGTGCCTATTATAAACGGAGTCTAAAGGTGGATTACAACTTTATAAACTTACAAAAATAAATTTGAAATTCAAGTTAAAATTAAACTACAGCTTAGGTGTTGTTCAACAAAATGAATGAGCAAAATGAATCAAGATATTAAGCAATATACAATTGATCTAAGTTTATCAATAAGAACCAATGAACAAGATTTACAAGTTATGAGCCAAAGAAGGTAGAAGAAAACTCTAAATGGAGATTATTAGCCAACAGTAAATAAAGGAAAGATAAACTTTAAGGTTTGATTTACTTGAAGCACTTTAAACGGATGTTAAGCATTCACCACGTGAGCAATTACAGAACAGAAAGTAAATGAAACTGAAAGTGAAGTATTGGAGTGCTTGCAGTAAAATAAACGTGAAAGTGCTTGTAGTATTGTGTTGTAGTAAAACCTTGAACAGCAAGGCAAAAGTAAACAGT